>JADHKL010000076.1:0-109008 GCA_019925545.1 Ophiostoma angusticollis | reverse complement strand
AGTCACAAACGACACGGCGGCAGCAGCGCCGCTACCGCCTCCCAACTCCCCTGCCACATCAAAGTCTACACTGTTGCTAGGTAAGAAGTGGTGCTGTTTATTCCACGTCTGTATACAGACCGTTAAACATAACAACGGTCTGTATGCACACAACAAAATGGCAATCATGTGACCAGAAATCTTTCCTCTTTTTCAGACTTCTTAAGAATTGATCACGTGTCGGAACCCAGCAATGTCGGTGCTACCAGCGAGGACGACCGCATCGCCAGGGGGACTTCTGTCCCTACGACGATGGTGAACACCTTGACCACCAGTACTTTGACCTATGAGAGCCTGCCTTTTGTGCCCGAGGTTGTCAACAACAGCATGGGCCCGTCTAGCGGCGCTCCACAAGCAGGCTTTGGATCCTAGGAGGTTTTTGACGATAGTACGTTTTCTTGCAGTACATCGGCCTAACCATCATCTGGTTCGGCTGCTTGTGGAGCGCCGCTAGACGGGCCCATGCTGTTGCTGACAACCTCGGGCACAAACTCTCATAGGTCAAGGTACTGGTGGTCAATGTGTTCACCATCGTCGTAGGGACAGAAGTCCCCGTGGTGATGCGGTCGTCCTCGCTGGTAGCACCGACATTGCTGGGTTCCGACACGTGATCAATTATTAAGAAGTCTGAAAAAGAGGAAAGAAATTCACATGATTGCCATTTTGTTGTGTGCATACAGACCGTTAAACATAACATACGAACCACGTGCCACGCTCAGATTATTTGATAACCGACCGTTCATGTATGTCTACCACCTACCTTCCTACCTACCAGGTACCTATTATGCTGAGAAGTTGTAGACTTCCTGATGACGATGACAGCTCGTATTTTACAAGAAAAAATTTGTATCTAATCCTGTGCCAGTATCCTCGTCCAGTCAAATTTATTCCATCGTCTCTTGAAGTCAGCCACTCGAGGGTCATTCCTCGTCCAATGGCCCTGACGCTTGATGGTGCTGGCGTCTGTGTCCAGCATGCCTCCAATAATCTCCCGGGCAAACAAGTCACCTTTTGGCCACCGTCCAGCATCCTCAACAATGTGGCCAAGGCCGCCATCGAGTGAAAACCAAGCATGAAAGTAAGGCATCTCCTTGGCAATGCTCCTTCTGAATGCTGCCTTGCCCAGGCCTTCGCGCGCTCGCTTAGCCGTGTCGATGATCTTCTTGTGTTGGCTCCATTCCTCATCTGCAGCAATAATAGCTTCGCGAAAGAACGCTGGAGCCGTGTCTCCCAGTTCATACGGGATGGGCACCGCCACGAGGGCGGCATGCATGCGCCGGTTGGGGGTGGCTGCATTCTCATAAAAGATGACGTCGCGGCCCTGATCGTGATAGAAGCGAGTCAACGACTTCATGAAGTTGCGGACTTCCTCCCACTCATCCTCGCTGCACTCGAGCAGGTTAGTGTGGTGATCAAGCGGCACAATAACTGCGCCTCCCTCGGCACCCGTGAGCTCTGGCTCGGTAGAGAGAGTAAGATAGACGCGTGTCGCTAACGAGACAACGGGCGCAAGTGGAAGATCTTTAGGTGAATCGCGGTCTTCGTGGTAACACAAAGGACATGTCTCCAGTGCGCGATTCATTTTGGTGAAATCGTTGATAGCGACGCTTTTGAGGTTGGCCTCGGACTTGTGCACGCGTTTGGCAAGCTTCTCGGCGTTCTCGTCGAGGTACTCCAGGTCGTCATCAAACTTGTTGTCCTTGGCAATGCGCTCTGCCAGCCGTAAGCCCTCTCCACCAGCCACTCCCCGTGTTCGGCGCTCCTCACGCACCATGTCCTCGATGCTCATGTCCTCGTTGGCTTCAACCAGACCTCGCTCTCTACCACGCCTCGTCTCGATAGCCTTCGCCTCGCCTCTTGTGCCCGATAGCATACGGCTGTGCGATGCGTTTAATACTACCACGTTCTCGGTGGAGTTATTGCCACCTTCTTGTGAGGTAAACCTAGACATGGCAGTCTCGTATTCCTCCTCGAGTTTTGCAGTGTCGGGCGCCTTTCGAAGTTTCGCCTTCATGAGATTTGCTCGCAGTCGGTTGAGCGCGGTCTGGTCGATTGGCGCCGTGATATGCTGCTCGCCAGGAGCCGTTTTAGCATCGACACCACTGTGATCGCTCTCATCGCCGTTACTTCGGTTTCGACTTATTTCCGCTGGCCTTTTTTGCATTTCGTCCAGGCGCTCTCTGTGTAGATCACCAGTAGGCCCATGCTTTATGGCGTAGCCTTTGCCGTAAAGCCTCCTCCGATCCAGCTCTTGTCTCTCTTCGCGCGCATTATCGAATTCGTGGAGACTCCCGAAGCGTTCCATAGCCACCTCCTCCACCGAACGGCCACTCTGGTTGGCAACTGTGTAGATACCCTTGAGCTTGGCCATACGCCACTGTGAGCCTTCATCACCAAAATCGTAGCCTGGTGAAGACTGTATAGGTTGCTTGAACTCATCGATCGTTTTCCCACGATTTATATGGTGCAGGACGTCGTTGTTTAGCTCCCGCGCGGAGATCTGGTGGCGGGTAGTGTCGAGCCGAGGACCCGCCTTCTCGTCCTTCCGGTGTTGAACAAAGTCGACGTCTACGCCCGAAGGCCCTGTCATCCAAGAGTCCCTTTCAAGCGACTGGCCATCCCGTGGCTTTTCGGCGCCTGGCAGTGGCATGTCCGTTTTGGGGTCATGGGTCATCAAGAGCTCTGTGTCCTCTCTGTCGCTGCCATTATCGTGGTGTCGTCCGTCACGGCATATATCATCGTTCCCGTAATCCTCGCCTCCACGATTATTGTCGAAATTGGAGTGTCGCAAACGTTTCTTGCGGTGACGCCTATATTCAGCATCGTTGCTCTGGCTGCTTCCTGGTTCCTTGCGCCGGTGTTTATCGTCGCCGGAGTGCCTGTTGGATTTGTCCCTGTGACCGAATTCTTTAGTTCTGCCGTGCAAATTCTCATTCCCCGTATCGCGGTATCTGGGTTCATCTTGGTCTTCCGCCTTGTCCTGGCTGTGGCGTTCGTTGTGGTGCTGGCGGCGGTGGTGGCGGTGGTGGTGTCGATGGCTCCTCTCTTTTCGTTGCATTTCTTCCACTTCCGCCTTCTCCAGTGCCAGCGCCTTTTCAAATTCAGCAAGGCCGTCCATCGAGAGCAGACGGTGTGTAGGTTTGCTATTATGAGCGTGATAGCCGTGCAGGGTCTCAAACTCAAAGCGCTTGTTGTTGCATTATTGCGCACCTGAGGGCTAAGGCTGACTGATATTGCCGCAGGTCATGTGATATTATACTAACTAAGATTCTGCAAGGGGTTTGTAGTCACGCATGTACGGAGTACGGAGTACGGAGTTCAGGTACCTTTCATATGAGGTACCATAGGTACCTACCTAGGTACGGAGTACATGTACCTAGGTAGGTACCTTAGTTTGTACGGAGTACTCCGTACTGTACTCTTATGTCTACCTACATGTACTATTGAGCCACGGCCAAACTTCTGTCTGCTAGCAGATTAGCGAAACCTCAACATTTCCCCACGAGATACCAATGCCCAATCCACGAACAGCTCACCCGATTGATTCGCCAGTCCGCAGTCGTCATGACCTCTATCTTTCCGCAAACCGCATCACCAAGCTCTGGCAGATGTCCCTTTTGTATTATAGCAGAGAGCTTTGATACGTTCAACCCACGCCGGCCACCTGCAGCATCTGACCCAGTGCTAAATCCATCGAGGACATCTCCGTTTGCAGAGACGTACATAGTGCTATCGACACCGCTTGCCATGGCATTCTTAGACATATCACCCCTGGCCGAAGGCCATCTTCTGCTCTGTCCGCGACTGCACCGCGAAAAACTCACATCGCTGGATGCATCCGAGGCTGGTGAATTAGGCCAATGGCTGCGGGTTCTGTCAAGAGCACTCATGCGTGCGGTTGGCGTTGATGACTGGAACGTGATACAAAACAACGGTGCAGCTGCGGCACAGGTAGTGCCACATGCGCACTTTCATATCATTCCGCGGCCAGACATTCGCAGGCAGGGGAAGTGGAGCGAGAAGTTTACGATGTTCGGGCGCGGCCAGAGAACGGACCTGGACGATGAGGAGGGTGTACGGATTGCAGAAAGAGTACGGGCCAGTCTTTCTGAGGTTCTACATGAAGAGGAAGCAAGCTCGAGCGCCCCGAAGCTCTAAGAGACAGTCAATTTTAGCTACTACCGCCTCAGGCGTACCATGCGAACAACAAAAATTGGATCTCCGGCATCAATCGTTGACTTCTATGTCGGAAAGCGCTACGCGTCTACTCGTCGTCACCAAAGAAAACCTTTTCCGGCAGCCAGCTGTCCCCACAGACTTTAAAGCGGGTCTGGATGGCCGAGATCTGGGCAAACTCCTCGTCGTTCAAACCGGAACCCAAGTCGAAATTGGACTCGATGCGCTCCTTCGTGACGGACTTCGGCAGGACACTGGCGCCGGCCGTTAGGCCCCATAAAAGAAGCACCTGCTGAGGTGTGCAGCCCCTGGCCTTTGCAATGGCTAGTACGGTCTCCTCAACATACAGTTTCGAAGCCGTGCTGCCGAGCGGCGAATACGCGGAGCTGTGAATGCCCTTGGCGGTGTTGTATGCGATAAGCTTTGGAGAGGGGTTGGCAGGATGCAGCTCGATCTGGTTGACGGCAGGCACAATTTTGCAGCTGGGATCAGATAGTAGCTTTTCGAGATGGCCGATACCCATGTTGCTGACACCAATATTGCGGACCTTTCCAGTCGCCAGCAGCTTCTGCATTTCACGCCAGGTGTCGACAAAGCTCCAGCCTTCAACAGCCTTGCTAGGAAAGCTGTCGGGATCAACGCTGCAGGGCCAGTGCATAAGATAGAGGTCGACGTATGCGGTGCCGAGATTCTCGAGGCTCTTGTCGATGGCCTCGGCCACTCGGGTGTGCCATGTGTTGTAGAGCTTGGTAGTCAACCAGATATCCTCACGCGGCACCCCAGAGTCTTTGATGGCGGCCCCAACCTCCTTCTCATTGCCATAGGCGAAGGCTGTGTCGATATGGCGATAACCACAGGCGAGAGCCCAGGTGACTGCATGGTAGACCTCCTGGGTCGTCGACTGCCAGGTCCCCAGACCGATGGCTGGCATGGAGGCGCCTGTGTTCAGCCGAATATTTTTCCTGTCGAGAGAGTGAGAAGGTGTTGTGCCTTGGGACGGCAGCAGCGCAACGCCGGGGAGCAATTGGAACTTAACTGACATACGGAGTAGTATTCGTCATGGCTACTTAACCTCTACGTTGCCCGTGGGTGGATATAGACGGGGGAAGAAAGCCGACTGACTTCTGAGGATCGGAAGGTACTCCGTAGTTGGAGTTGGATAAGGCTGCGAGTACCCTGCCGCCCTTTGCGAGGAAGGGTTGAGAGAGTACGGACTATGGAGGGGTAAGGGGCCATCTCAACCATATTGTGGCAGTAAAACCCCGCCCCTCCAATTCCACCACACAAACGAAACCGCCAGCAAGAGCAATAGCCAAAATCGCCTCATGTTGCAAGGTGAGGCTCGGGCCTCTTGACTGGTAGGTGCCCATGATGCATCCGATGCCGGCCAGAACAGCATAGGTGGGAAACCTAGGGCAGCAGCAGAAGTTTTTTCTCAGCTGTCTCAACATGTGGCACAGGGCAAATCATCTGCAGATGTTTGGTGATTGAAGGGTGCCTCCCCTCCTCTTTATCCCTCTTCTTCCCTCTCTTCTTCTTCTTCTTTGTATGTTCCGGGGGTCCTACTTTTTCTTCATGAGACGCAATATCCCCTCGCCATTCATTCCTTTGGCTTTCGTTTGTTTTCTTCAAGAGGAGCGGTGTACAAAACGGAAGACCCTGCAAATTTCGCAGGTGCATCTCACTCCGTATACGCTGCAAGCCTTAGTGCACGCAGCCTTCTGTGGCAATGCAAGAAGGCCGGCTATACGTATTGCCTACGCCCGATCCCGCATACGCCACTTGGCCAGATCGCGGGCGCGGATACCCAGCCTGCCCATAGTCTATACATTCCTAGACAAGGCTGTGGATCCAGCATCCGCCGCAACGACGCATTCCAATGGCCGTGAGGCGGCTGTCGAGCGGGGCCGAGCTTTCTCGGGCCAAGGCCACGACGACATGTCCCTGTAGCCAGAATTTGTGAGGTTCTTTCTAAGACGCAGCTGATAAGTCGTTGGAAGTCGTCCCCGAACGAGTTCAGCGAGCTGCGAGTCCTCACCATAATGGGTTTATGATGGTTAGCAGTGTTAGCACCACACGTGACAACCCTGCTGGCAGTATCGACAACCCCGATTTACTCCGTAGGCCCAACGCAATCCCCCTCATTACCCCTATTCAGGTTCAATTTTTTCAAAAACAACCAATGGCATTGCACGGTTTCGCAATCAACCACGTTGCTTTCCGAAACATCACGCACATGATTCCTCTTCCATCTGCCCCATGGACGGACAGACGAGACCTGCCCATACGAGAGCCCTCGCTTGTCTTTGTCGCGAGTATCAAGTGACGTTGCCGCGCTACAAGATTTTCCTTGCGTCGCCCACCTGCTGGTCACTCCAGAGCGCTTTCCAAGTGCACATTTTTCAAAATCATCAACAGCCCCCCTCCGTCGTTGCCCGCCCCTCAATTTGCTTAGTTCTAGCTATCCGCATTCCAGTGCCCCAGGGCCCAGGCTAGGCGCGCTGACGTCTGCTGTTTACATTCGCTCTCTATGCTTACTAGATCTAGGTGATGGACAAAAATCCCAGGGGCGATGCAGGTGTAGTGTGTGCTGTGGCTTGCATGTCCTTCCCCAACTGCACATCCCGCTGGAATGCAATATCTCACCAGCCCACTGCAACCCCATAGTTGTAGCTCCAGCCTTGCGCACCCGCCCACGATGCAATCCTCGGTAGGCCATGCCGCCGTCCCTGTGGCCATGACAAGGCCACCTGACTTATTGTGCCAGACATCGCGACAAATGCACCGGATCCACCGCAGCTTCGCCTTCCCCCCATTATATAGCTTTGGGTCATGTCACGTAGTGCCATGTTGTAGTACTCTCTCTTCCTCCTTCGTCTTTTCTTTTCACTCGACACAGCCTCTCACCACAATTTCGTACTCGGCCCTCACTCAACAGCCCAGACATCTAGGTCAGCTTCGCCTATCACCTAAACAAGCTGCGTCTCGCCATCTTGATCTATCGCCAACCAGACGTCCAGTCTGCACGTGAAACCCCGGCTTCCCAGGTGCCTGGGACATATCTAGACCCCGTTGCGAAGACGACTGACTCGACTGGCGGCTTCCTCTGTCTCTTTACGCGTGCGTCGAGTACAAGCTCGTCGCCAACCTTTCTGGTTCAACTTCAGTCTGTCCCAGATTGCACTTTTCTCTTGTTTCTTTGTTTCCTTTTTTATCACCTCCCCCCGTCCGCATATTTTCCCACACGTTTGCACATTCACAAATTCCCTCGCAATCTTTCATCCCCTTTCTCCTCCATTCGTCCAACCACTTGGGCCCAACCCGAGTCCGGTATACACCCACGTACCCATTCTGCTCCTGGCGCAGAAAGCCGGTCACCCTGCAAGTCAATCCTTGTACTTTGGGCTTGTGCTTTAGCCCCCCTTCTCCCATCCTTCACTTTGTTTTGTTTTGTTTGCTTTGCTTTTCCCCGGCAATACCCAACCAGGATGTCTTCCTGCTTCAAGTCACTCGCTATCATAGCAACAATACTGTCTATCATCTCAACTGCTGCAGCGGGTTTCAGCTCGTCGGGAGCCAGCAATGTCGCCATCTACTGGGGACAAAACTCACACGGAGTGGCAACGGGGCAGGCCAACTCACAGCAACGGCTGTTGTACTATTGCTCCAGCACCAAATTCAATGTAAGAGCCCAACTCGCGCAAAAGGGAAAAAAGATAGCAGCTGACGGCTAACTTGTGAACAAGATCGTTCCGTTGGCCTTCCTCAACGTAATTAGCAACCCTCAAGTGAACTTCGCCAATGCTGCAGACAACTGCACCGTGTTTTCCGGGACAACGCTGCTTAGTTGCGCCCAGTTGGAGTATGTTCAAACGGTTTTCGAAGCCTTGCTGATTTTCCGTCCCTTTATCTTAATCTAACAAGATCCATAGACAAGACATTCAGACTTGCCAGTCGACTTATGGCAAGACTATAATGCTCTCCGTTGGCGGTGCTACTTACACCGAAGGCGGCTTCAGCTCCTCGTCGGCAGCAGAAGCCGCTGCTGACAACGTCTGGTCCATGTTTGGCCCCGTCCAACCCGGCAGCTCTGTCGACCGTCCCTTCGGCAACGCTGTTATCGATGGCTTCGATTTCGACTTCGAGAGCAGCACGTCTAACATGGCCCCGTTTGCCATTCGCCTCCGGACTCAGATGGACGCCGCCACTACTGCCGGCGACAAGGCGTTCTACCTTTCTGCTGCACCGCAGTGTCCTTATCCTGACGTTGCCGATAATGACATGCTCGCCGGCATTGTACCTTTTGATTTTGTCATGGTCCAGTTCTACAATAACTACTGCGGCCTTCAGTCTTACACCCAGGACTCGACGACGCAAAACAACTTCGACTTCAGTATCTGGGACAACTGGGCTAAAACCGTCAGCAAGAATGCAAATGTCCGCGTCCTTCTTGGCGTACCCGGCAGTGCCACCGCTGCCGGATCCGGTTATGTTTCTGGAAGTACTCTGACGGATATCATCACATATGCAAAGCAGTTTTCCAGCTTCGGCGGCATCATGGTGTGGGACATGTCCCAGATTTACGCCAACCCTGGCTTTCTGGACCAGATAAGCCAAGCTCTGGGCTCGAATACTGCAACAACTTTACCAGCACATACAACATCTACGGGCACCCGTACCACCGCAACGCCAACAACACTTCTCACTGTCACAAAGCGATCTAGCAGCGACAGCTCCTGTAGCGCCGGCTCAATGACGACAACGACCGTGACAGCAACGGTGACAATTACAGTTGGCTCTACAGCCAAGTCAATTACCTCGACCAAGGCGGCAACAACTTCAACAAAGGGAACTAAATCAACGACGTCAACCTCTAAGGTTTCCACAACGACAATTGCAGCCACCAAGGTCGGGCAGTGGGGCCAGTGCGGAGGTCTTGGTTACACTGGATCGACGCAGTGCGAGAGACCTTACGCATGTGTGGCCAATAGTGAATGGTGGGCGCAGTGCCAGTAGATAAGGCGAGCCCCGGGGCCGTCCTTTGCAATGATGTACGGTGCTACCGGCTTCATCGTGGCTTCGATATAATATGTTAGCATCTAGATTTCAACCTTTTATTTATCATTTCAAGTTCATATTCTATTATTAATATACCTTTTGTTCAGGAGAGAGACTGGGCTGAAATGCCGTGTGTTAGGGCCAAGTTTCTTCAGACACAACCCGAAGAGCCTACATATATCTACCTAGGTACCTTCCTAGGTATGGAGTAGTAATGGCCAACCATTGAAACACTGCCTTGGTGGCCAGCTGAGACCCGGACCGCAGCCGCCACAACGGCAATCCGTGCCAAAGTGCCCCGGGTGGTCTATCTTTTTAGGGCCGCACGAACGACTACCTGTTCTGTTGTAGCTGTCCAAGCAGGCATACGGTATCAGTTCAGCACGAACAGCGTCGGTCATACGGTATCAAGGGTCACAGACCAAAGAATGAGATGCGTATGAGCGCTCAAAAATACACGATGTCGCTAACTGAACGGCGGCCAAGTCTCGGCCTTGGCCCGCGTGACAAGATTTCCGAGCAACTCAGGAACCACAGCCAAATGGCGAGTCGAGTACACATCCTGGCCCGATACTGGAGTATCAAATATCTTCAAGCGCGTCTCTGACAGGACAAACCCTCCACACGCCACACGCACAACCGCCACGGCCGGATTGGCCATGTCGAGAGCCAGGTGATGCTTCAGATACCGTGCCAAAGCATTTGTAAAGGGTGTGCGATCTGCCCCGTCTGTACCCGATACAGTTTTCGAGCTGATCCGTCGGCCGGCCTCGTAGAAGCCCCGTAAGTCGTCGTTCGGCACAAAAATATCGACTGCCTTGAGGCCCAGTGCAGTCCTGTTCGAGTCCAAATCGCCACCTGCAGCCGTGGCGGTGTCATTGTCCGCATCGTTCTCGATCAAATCGAGTGTTCGTCTCCCCCCTGCCGGTCGGAAAGCTAGGGTCAGGACCGCGTCTTTCGCCAGTGGGCCTTTGGTTGGCAGTGCCGTTCCCCGAGCCCACGTTTCCCAAGCATGCACGACGTCGTCGCTGGATAGCCGCAAGGGAGAGACTAGGCAGTCGAAGTTCTTCGAGAAAAAATCGACAATAATGTCCTTCAGCGGCGCCGGCATGCGGAGCAACAAGAGAGGAAGATGCACAAAAAACTCGTCTGTCGCGCCACTTGCCACCGTATGGTTCTCGGTATCCGGGGGTGGCAGTAACAGAGCTGAACAATGCGCATTCTCGTACTGCAGAGTTGCCTGCAGAGCTGGCTTCGTTGTTGCCACAGCGTTCTGCGCGGTAACCCACTCGACCTTGACAGACTCGAGTGCACCGGCGTTGCCCATAGCGTTGTCTACGCTATCTTCCAGGCCGACCTCGACTCCCCGTACGACGTCGCCAGCTAGCGTATCCCGAAGTCTCTGGCCAAGGATACGCAGGCGATCTCCCGACAGGCCGTCAGATCCGACGAAGAGAGGCGACGCATGATATAAAGAAAATGAAGTGTTGAAGACATCGCATACCGCTGTACTTCCGCGGGTGGAATCAAGCTCGCCCACCAAAGCAGGGCTCCTTTGGGACACACCTGGAGAAACTTGCAGTGTATCCGTTCGAAGATGGGCCATTCTCTCGGAGCGCTGTCTTATGCCGTACCGGACGAGGTACATGCTGATGCTAAGACGCGTCGTCGTGATTGACGCGCTAGTACTCCGTAGAGACGGCAAATAAACCAGACAGTGCAATAATATGGACATTACCACTACACACTGTCTTTTTCAGTATGGAGCACGTCACATTACATTGATTACCTAACTGAAAATGAGAGGTCAGGTGCGGGTCGCCCGACTGCCTTGCCTGTTGAGTCCGGAAACACAACACTCACACTGTACTCCGTACGCTTATCGATAATGGCACAGCAAAACTGGCATGGCCGTTGTTGTTGTTGCAGGGAGAAGTTGTCCCCGAGATACATACATGTATAGGTAGGTAGGTAGGTAGGTAGGTATTTGTCTATGTCTACCTAGATAGGTAGGTACCTAGGTAGGCATGGAATCTTTCCAAAAAAAAACAAGCAAACATTTATCCTCAATATTCGACCATTGACCCTTTCCACGCAGTTCCATCTATCGAAGCCATAACGCAAGAAGAGCAGCGTTTTTTGAGGTTTGCGAGGCACGAGCACGTTTACGAGAAAAGTGAGAATTTGAGGCGAGATTCTGTCATAATCTGATTGCAGTTTCCTCGCGCGACCTATGCTGGTCATCGTGGCGGATTGCACGCTCCTCCCAACCCCAATGCGGCGGCGACGCCTGTGATGCGCCATGCCGTGCGTATGCATAAGCCTCCTCAGTCGCTGTGAAGCATCTACACGCCAACACTAAAGCCAAAGGATCCGTCGAAAACGTCGATCTTACTGAGGTCGGGGTTGCCGCGCATCGAGAGAAGGATGTCCAGAGGCGGCACGTTGCCGGATGCATAGAAACGAAGCAGGTTGTTCACATCCTCGTTGGTGAGACGGCAGAGCTCCTCCAAGGAGTATGTGTCGCTGACCTTGGTCATCCTACACAGTTAGCAACTTGCCGGTCGGGCATAGAGAAGGCTGTCTTACCAGGCCATGCGCTTGGGTCCTTCATCTGCGCCAGGGGCCAGCCGGCGCAGCTTGACGCGCAGCTCGCCTATTGCATAAATCGCCCTGCCAGCCTGTTTCGGTAGCAAATTCGCTATGTACTGTCGGATCGCATGTGCCAACCGCGGTCCTTTGCCGTTCGTACTGACCATGATCTGCAACGGCCCGTCGCGGTGCACACTGCCAAAGTAGAAATCGCACTCGGGCGGCACGTCCGCCACATTGACCACAATACGCTTCTCTTTGCACAGCTTCCAAATTCGCGTTGACGCTTCGGGGTCGTCGACGGCCGTCAACACCATGTCCGCGCCGCTAAGATCGGCGGGTTCGAACAGGCGGTCGACGTGGTGCACTTGCTTCTGGCTCACGCGGTATGCCACCTCAGGGCACAAGCCCGAGGTGGGTGCCACAACGGTCACATCGGCGTCCGCATTAAGGCAGTGTAGAATTCGTCCGGCAGCAACCTGAGGGCGCGTCAGCGGTGAAATCCTGGGAAAAATAGTAGTAAAGAACGATGATACAGACCTCACCACCACCAATGACGACAACTCTCTTAGCACGAATTTGCCACGCGACAATCAGGCTGCCTCCACCTTGCACGTCTGGAAACTCATGAGCGCTCCCTGTGGCGGTCATGGTGTGTCGACTAGCTGACGTCCTGTAGAAAAGTTGGTTGTTGTGAGTGATTCTTAACATGTCTACACCCAACTGGAGGTTGGGTAAGACATATTGCGAACTCGCAGAGTGTACATGTATCATGGAGTCCTGTGTCTCTATTTTTTGGACCCGCAAGCAGGACCCTGTAAGTGGAGTACCTACGTACCTTAGGTACCTACCTACCTACCTAGGTAGGTACCTGTATGGAGTACGAATGCAAGGCTCCGAGTTGCGAAATTACATAAGCAATTTACACAGTTCCAGACTTCCAGTTCCGCCGCCATTTGTTCCCTCCGTCTTTCACCTCGACATGCGCCTTGTGCTCCCAGTTCGATTTGCGTACGGCGTACCGCGACGCATGTTTGCTTCCGGTAGGCGCCGGCTGAAAGAGGCGACGAATTACGCCGACACTACGGGACTAATATCTCTGTCAGGCCTATCGCCTACCATTTAATCTTGCCAGCTCTTTCGTCGATCATTCATCAGCATATGCTGCTTGTTTGCCTGTCCTCATGACCGTTGCTTCCAAAGAAAATAGCTGATCAGAGATCACGCATTTATCTCGGCCTCTGGCTATCGGGGAGCCGTCGACCATACAAGCTTATGGCGTCGAGGAAACTCGGAGGAGGAAGGATCTTAGGGAGCGGTAAAGGCCTTGCACCGGCCCACGAAACAGGCCAGACACCTCAAGCCCTGAGATCCATCCACCCCTTTGCTCCATCTGAGGGTAGCAGTCCGCCACGCGGCTCCCAAGTTCTCCTGGGCCTGTCCCCACCGACATTGCCGAGCCCCTTGCCAGATTCAGAATCTGGCCAGGACCTGGCTGCGAACATTAGCCTGGCAGCACCCTCGCAGCGTCACAATGGCCAATTGTTCTGTCCGATCTGTCAAGAAGAAATGGTATGTCTTCGTTGCAACTCTATGTCTGCGCATGATTGCGGCTTGTGCTGGTGCTTAAAGTGCTAACGTTCCAATTTCAGGTCACTTTGTTGCAGTTGAACAGGTAAGTCACGAGTCTGACATACTGACGCATGTGAGGGATTTGGCTAATAGTACAATCAGGCATATTGACGACGTCCACCAGGAGCTCCCGGAGACTCAACACGACGAAGTGAAGACATGGTTTGACAAGCAGGTCATCAGAGCCAGGAAGTTCCAGCCACTATCTATAATCAACCAAAAACTTCGCGGCCTTGAAGTTTTTGAACCAAATGACTTTCCGCCTACCAGCACGCTACAATCCGCGCCTGGACTTGGCGGCAGGCTTACGCCTGAGCCAACCCTTGACCCCGACGAACTCATCACTCGCAAGCACTGGCAGAGGCCAGCAGGACACGATGTCTGTACCGATCCTACTTGTGCCAAAGGTCTGGGCCCCCTCAACGGGAGCGTCAATTGCCGGAGCTGTGGTAAGCTCTTCTGCGAGATGCACACGATGTACCAGACGAAGCTCTCACGTTCGGCAACCTACGAACCGGTCCGGGGCTACTGGGCTCGCGTATGCGAAACCTGCTACAAGTCTCGCCCTGGATACAACGACCACCACGGTGCTGTGGTCGATCTGACAAATAAATTTCTGGAGATCCGGAAGAAGCGCGTCGAGCGCCAGAATCTAGAAGTCGCAAGGCTAGAGAAGCGCCTCACAAAGCTGACGCACCTATTGGCTGACCCGCCACCGGAAATGGTGACGGCGGCCGGCGGAGGAGGATCGGCTGGTGGAGCAGGAACAGTCCGTTTGTTTCCCGTCTCGGCGCTCTCGTCGCATAAGAGTCTTCGGAAAACAATTGAGCAGTCTGTGGTGGCATGGCAGGAGGACGAGTCTGTGGCGCGGTGCCCCTTTTGCGAGCAAGAGTTTGGCTCATGGACCTTTCGCCGCCATCATTGCCGCATATGCGGACGGGTTGTTTGTGCCGACCCACATACAGGGTGTTCGAGTGAAGTCGGTCTGAATGTGGCCACAAGAAAACAATACGACACGTCAAACTCACCGCCAACGTCCATTTCGGGCCCTTCGGAAAAGCTAACCGCGAAAGAAGGCGACAGCGTAGCCATCGACCTGCGAATGTGCCGGGATTGCATGGCTACCATTTTCTCCAAAAGGGATTTTGAGGCTGCTACCTCACAGAAGCCTCCAGACCAACGAGCATACGAGACTCTTAGACAGTTCGAATGGGGCATCCGGCAAATGATGCCCCTGTTCCAGCGTTCTCTCCAAGCACTGCAGCCCAGTGAACCGAGCTCCTCCAAGGCCCCTGCAACACATGCACAGATCGAAGAGGCAGCCAAGATACGAAAGCGGCTGATGGATAGCTTCACCAAGTACAACCTGGCGGCTGTCCGGCTACGTGATCTCAAGGCGGATAGTGTAACGCAACAGCGATTGCAAAAGGCCGTGTATGCCGCTGCATCATCTTTCTTGCAGGCTAACATGATACCCCTGAAGCACGTACCGCAAATGCTCCGGTCACAACAGGGACAGGCAGCTCTCGGCGGAAGCGCAACACATCGAAGGCTGCTTGCAAATCTCAACGGCGGCACTTCTCACCTGTTGCAGCTTCGCAACGGTGAGTCTACCGGCGACGGCCCTGACTCTGCAAGTGTGGCTGGTAGCGATGTGAGCACGGTCGTGTCACTACTGGAGACGGAGGAGAAGGAGCTGCGGGAGAAGTTGGTCGTGCTGGAAGAACAGCGTTTTTTGGTGCAGCAGATGGTGAACAACGCTCGGGGATCCCAGCGGTTTGAGGAGGTTGGCGCATTGGGCCGCAACATCGAAGAATTAGATAAGGAGATTGAGCGGCTGAAAGAGCAGGTTAGTGGTGTTGAGGAACGGTGGGAAGGGCTGTATGCTGCGGGAATAGCGAAATAGGGTGATCCCACGGTATACACCTCTTGTGTATAAGAGCATGCGCTTTGGTGTACGGCGTTATGATGGGCATGCTGCTTTGGCTATCGTCTTTTTAACGAATGTTGTCTCTTATAATATGCGAATACCTTTTTTGCGTAAAACTGGTTGTTTGTGGTGAGCTTTACTTCATAGAGCCGCGATAAGTAAACATATAGGGAAACATTCTTCAGGCATTCACAAAAGACGGCAACGACGAACTGGAGTAAAGAATACGAGGTAAACTTCAAAAACAACGTAAAACGGAGACGCCTCCAAATACATCAACCTGGCTATCAGTGTGAACAAACACAGTTGCCGGACACAGGCAAAAGGGAAAAACGAGAGCGCATTGGTCGTTGTTGTTTTGTTCAGTGTACCACTCCTTCCACACCGCCCAAAAACCGACGGACGCGGCCAATCTCTAGATCGCCCTTTTCGCTTTCCACAGCACGCATCAGGCTGTCTAGATGACTATCGACGTCGGCATCTGAACACTTGGTTGCGAGAGCTACCAAGCGTCGGAACTTGAGCTCAACCTCCCGACTGCGGCTCTTAAGGGCTTGCTCGCCTTGCCTGGTCTCGGCGGTGCAAGATCGAATGGCACTGATTCGTGCCTTGAGAACAGCCGCAGAAGGCCACCCCGTTAGATCAGCGGGAACTGAACCATTGACGTTTGCGATATTCGAACTAGGCCCACGAGGGCTTAGATTCTCCAGCTCGGTGTCCCAGCTTGCGCCTAAATCGCCGTTTGCCAGCCCCCTTGCCTGCTCCAGTTCCATGACGCGTGACTGCTCCTCATCTCGTGCGCGCGACAAGTTGAGGACCTTTTGGCGTGCCTGTTGCTGGGCCTTGGCTTTCTTCTCCAGCGCGTCTAGTGTTCGTCTGGAGTCGCCGAGCTGAGAAGATGTCGTCCGTAGTGATGTGTGAAGAGACTCGACTGCCTGCTGCTTTGCCTTCATCTCGCCCTGGAACACAGAGGCAGTCTCCGTGAGCAGATGCTTTATCGCTGCCTCGTGTTAGTTCCTATAATGCACGGACTTTCACATCGACAAAAAGAAAGCTCTGGACAACCACTTACAAGTTACGATTTCATCACTGCTTTCACGGCTCTTCTGGCTGCTTCCGACGGCACCATTTGGCTCATTTGTCGATGCGTCGCCGTTAATTCCTTCGCCACTTGAGTTTCCACCAACTCCGAAGTCCAGAGGCCGCAAGCCTTGCCGGTTGGGTAGATTGGGGTCCGCACACACTTCGAGCAACTGCGAGATGATGCTCCGGTTGCCAATCTTGGCGGCAATGTTCAGAGCTGTATCACCAGCCTTGTCTTGAGCATTGACAATCTCACTCATAAATCGGGCGAGCCCCAACTTGGTGGGCGTCGAAGTGGAAAGATTGCCATTTAGGCCGGACTGAAGAACTTGGCTGTTTGGCGCGCTGCCTTGGCGAACGACCCATTCAAGAAGGCATTGCAGATAGTACCGGCTCGCAGCGCTGCGACCTTTGACAGAACTAGTGACCGCAATGTGATGCAGCACTGTTCGGCCCTTTGCGTCCCGCACCTCGATAGTACTTCCGAGAACATCGAGGAGATCAGGCATGGAGTTGTGCTCGTGCGAGTTCGTGACGAGGCATGCACGCATCAAAGCAGTTTCACCGACGCCATTGACCCGGAAAGCATTCGCGCCGCTTGCAATCAAAGCACGTAAGAGCGGCATGCGTGATAATGTAGCTGCCCAGTGTAGCGCCGTATGGCTCTGTGCATCGATGGGCATGTCCAGCTCAAGGGGAGTCATCCTTCGTAGGATGTCATAACGGGACTGATCGGAACCATTTGAGTCCATGAACAAGGACATGAGGGCATTTCGTTTGTTTTCGGCATCGATAGAGACTTCGAAGGGTAAGGGGAGAAGGGGATTGAGCCCATCTACGCCGGAGTGAAGATCAATACCGGCTTGGCTGTAGATGAACGATTCGTTGGGCTCTGTTGGAGAGCCGGGAAAGACGCTTGCATTGGCATAGGCATCAGCCGAGCCAGGAAACGCAAAGCTATCAACGGGGGTGGCTGTCATTCTCGCGCGCTTGCGGGGAGGCTCTGCACTATCACCGCCATTTGTTTGCTGGGTACCTGGCGGTTGCGACAGATAGGCAGAGTCGTCGCGGTTGTAGTCAGATATGTAGCTCTGTTGTGAGTTTGGGAGCTCGTCGGCTTGCGTAGATGGCTGACGCGTAAAGCTTGGAGCGCGGGTCGGCCCGTTTCTATCGACCTGGCCGCTGGCAGGCCGATTTCGTGGTCCTGGCGAGTCGAAGCGCGCCTTGCTGATGATGCCGACCATATTGGACGCTGTGTTGGAGATTCCTTTGAAAAAAGTGCCAGATGCGCCGTTAGCACGACTCTCATTGCTAGCATTGTACAGGCGTTTTCGTTGCGCAGCCATAGCCTGCTCCTTGGTAGGCGTATTAAAGTTGCCTTGGCCAGCCACGCCACCGTCCTGGCCCATGTCATATGTGAGGAGAGGTCGTAGAATCTCCTCAACACCGTACTGACGGCACACTTCAACGCCGCGTTCGAAGCAGATCCAAGTGCCCTGGTATTTTCCGTAACCGCCCTGGATCTTCTCATGCTCGCCGGTTTGGATCTCTTTCTCGAGGATCTTTGTGCGCTTGCCCTTGTCAACACCGGCAACTTTGAGAATCTGCGTGGCGTTGAGCCAGGAGTCGTGGCGGCGGCGCATGACAGCGATACCATTTACATCCATCTCGTAGACATTGGTATTCGAGTAGACAGCCTGACGGCTAGTTAGCTAGGATGAAAGAGACATGGCCAAACCGATTAGTGGTGCACTGACCAACTTACCTTGTAGATTCTCATGGGATCCTGCTCTTCAGGCTTGGGCTGCGAAGACTCGGCAAAAGACCGATAGCCTGAGTTCGACAGTGAGCCTGTCTGTTGCGAAGAGTGGGGAGTCATCGTAAACGATTGCTGCGACGCCGAAGGCACTTGAGAAACGCCACTTGGTGAGCTGCCGGGGTTATCGAGGGAGGCACCGACAAACAGATGAGTCGCGTGTGCTGGGAGAGATGAGTGCGTCGATAGTGCTAGCCGAGGTTCAGCAGGAACTGGTTTCAAGGACGGCGTGGAAGATGAGGTCGCAACAGACAGCTGCTGAGCAGGTTGCTGTGGTTGGGGGGGGGGGAGACCGCCGGCCGCGGAAAAGGACGCGCGGTGGGATTGTAAAGCCGTAGTGACAGTTGCCGAGGCCATATAGGGCAATGCGCCGGATGGGGGAGTTGTACGGAGGAGATAACGAAGAAATATAAGCGCAAGCGGACGGGAGGCTGAGGAGTTTTGAGCGGAGGGGTACGACACGGACAACGAGAGAATATAAGGTGCAGATCTGTCGAATGGCCAAACGGCTGCGAGTTGTCGTGACCAGGCTTCTTACCGGGGGGATAAAAAAAGGAAGGGGAGAATATCAACGTTGGAAGACGTGGCAGGCAAAAAAACAGGCGGAGAAAGAAAACGAAGGGGGCCTAAGTTAATTTGGCGTGCATGGGTCGCGCAAGATTTGGCTGGATCGGTCAGGCGCCAAAGAGGGAGTATCGGGAGACGAACAGAGAGGGGATGTTGCAACGACACGAGAATGGCGAGACGACGCGAAGAAGAGAAGGAGGGCAAAGAAGTATTCCGTACTGGTTGGTAGTCATTAACCAGGGCGGCAAAGGTGCATCAGCTCACGCTGCCGATGTGATAGATGTGATAAGTAGAGGGCAAGTCCTTCGTAAAGATGAATGTCCAAGCGAGTCCAGCTAGTACCCAGGACCGACGCGTACTCCGTGCTTCGTACTGAGATCAATTAAAATCAAAGTGTTATCGGACGTGTCGTTTTCGTGATTTCGTGTTGGGTGCTTTCTTTGTGTGGCACGGCGACGCGCCTGGCTCGGGAAGGGGCGAAAGAGTAGCCAATCAGGGCGATGTCCACAGCGGGGCTTTACACACACGGTGCACCGGCTAAGTACTCTGCACGGAGTACGGAGTACCTTGCTCGGAGTTCGCGTTGCAGTCTTGTGCCCTCTACGGAGTACGGAGTACGGAGTATTTCAGTCAGGTACCTTATCTAGGTAGGTAGGTACCTACAGGTACCTACCTACCTAGGTATCTCATGGAAGAATACGCTGGCGCGATCCCCTTTTATGGATGAGACACCCATAGGGAAGATAGCGGCCTTACATATCGGGCAGGAATAAAATGCCAATCATTTCAGTAGGTAATACAATGTACGGAGTACTCCCTATTCCCTAATACTTATGTCTGATTCCATGAGTCCGTACTTCGTACTCTCCTCCTCTTCGAACCCTTCCTGCCTAAACGCTTTAGCACGGATACACACGTCATGTCCGTGGCCGTAGGGTTCACGCCGCCCCGAACCCCTCTACATGTCTACCGCCACCTACTCCGTGAAGCGTCCTACCTGCCACCAGTGTGCCGTACACGTATCGACTCACGCATTCGTCACCGTTTTCGAAAGCATGCAACAAAGTCGATGTCGGAGAACCGCCTGCGCCAGGCGCGCCATGATCTTCGCAGATTGCACGCGGCCAACCTAGGAGATATGGCTCGTATGCGCGGAGTCGTAATGCTGGCATTTGGTCGCATCGGTTGGCGCCGGCACGAGCTATTCGAGGATCTGCGTCGGCATGATCAACCGGACAGCTCAGCGGGCTTGGAAGACAGTCTTAGATATGTTCGCCCTACCCAAGATTGGTTGGACAATTGGGACACGGCGAAGATTCTGCAGTTTGCGAGAAACCAGGCAAGCCAAAGCTTACGCGGCTTACCCCGGCCGAAACTCGCTCCCAAAAGCCTCGACCCGGTCAAGGCCGTACCGCTGACCAGCATCTGGGACAAACCGTTTCCTGAAAATGTCGCACGTTCCAAGAAGAGGAAATGGTGGAAGAGCTTTGCAAACCGCATACTGCCGCCGCTTCCCCGGGGCGAGTGGGATCTTCTGAAGCAGCTGGCAATGGGCCAAGCATGCATGGAATGGGCTGTCCCGGCCAGGCGAGTTCCCGCCAAACCGGTGTCAATATCGAAGGCAGGCGAGAGTAGCGGCGCTTGGGAGTGGGGGAAGTACGTTTCCAAGCCTGTCCGTGTAGTCGAACGACCAAACTCGAGGCGACTTCGCCTTAAAGTCGGGGGGGACTCGAAAGCACCGGTCTCGCCGCACACTGGCCCGACCATCGGCGTCCACCGCTATACTTCGAGGTTCTGGCGACGGCTGTACAAAGACACGTGGCTGATGACGGCGTACATGGAGAGAAGGGCAGGTGCACCAGAGCATAAGTGGGATATCACCTGGGGCGGGCTACCGTTGCGGCCGATGGCACCATCGACCGAGAGTGCTGAGCTTTTCGAAGGTGTTGACAGCCAGGGAAACTTGCTCGGCGAAACAAGTATCACAGGAAGTTCAACGCAGAGGAGAAAGTGATGCGGAACCATATATGAGCCTTTGTTTTTCCAGTCTAGGTGTACATCTCCCAGTCTACCTATTCTTTTGTGATTTGCTCGAGTATGCCTACTGGTGCCTAGCAAGCTCGGTCAGCGCCTCACCATCGACGCGCATCCCCACCCACTCGTTCATGGGCTTTGCGCCGATGCTCTCGTAAAACTTGATGCTCGGCGTGTTCCATTTGAGGACACTCCACTCCAGCCGGCCTCCGCCCATGATAATTATTTCCCTGGCCAGGGCACTGAGCAGCGCGCGGCCGTAGCCCATCTTTCGGTATGCCGGCCGCACAAACAGGTCCTCGAGGTAGATGCCTGGCCGCGCGCGCCATGTACTGTAGTTGTAAAAGTACAGTGCGAGCCCTGCCGGTGTGCCGTCTGGTGAGAACAGGAGAAGACACCGCGCTGGGCGGTCCGGCGATGTCGGCTGTATGGCCTCGCCCGATGCAAAGGTAATGGTGCTGAGCAGTTTCTCTTCGGTGGCTTCAACGCTATCGATCTCGTGCTCGTAATCCGCCAACTCGCGAATCAGCTGTAAAATCGACTCAACATCTAGTAAAGTCAGTGGCCGGTGGCAATGGAGCGCTGGGGAGAGCCGATGGAGAAAACAGCAGACCTTCGCGGCGAGCAGGGCGGATCAAAGGCACTTTAGATGCCATTCTAGTTGCTGACACCCGCCAACCAAACTTGTTAGTCGAGGAGCTCCGGATTGTTCTCATGCCTCTTCCTGGTCCGCGGACCGGTATGGTCGTCAGCGGCCGTTGTTCTGGTAACTGCGGCATCTCTCATTACGTTTTCACTTACCTGTCTCGAACATCTCAGGGGGCTATGCTTTACGTGGGTAGATCGGAGCTGAACTACCAATTCTGGCTTGTTGTTTTTGTGAGCATTCTGCGGTTCTTAACTTCGTTCTACCGTACCTGTACCTACCTCCTATCTTCATAATACCTGGAAGGCAGGAACGGAGTAATTTAATACCTAGGTAGGCAGGGTACCTACAGTACCTAGGTACCTGTACGTACCTAGGTAAGATACCACTCTAACAAATACCCCTTGGTACGGACTACGGAGTACCTCTATCACCGAAACTCGTCCGTAAGATACCTAGGTAGGTACCTAGGTACCTGCTTCGCAGCAGCCACATACCTACCTACCTACCTACGAAACACAAGCCTCTCAATCAGAAACTCACGTCTCTGCTCATGGTACGGAGCATACGAGCTTGTTCCCCTCCACTGCACTCACGGGCCATTGTCTTTACCAACAGTACAGATGCGTCCTTCAACCCGCGGTGCAATGGCTTTAGTCCAGTCTACCTCGTACTCGTCCTCTGTCAGGGAATTGCCAGGACGACTATGGATGCCAGCCAGCCGACACCACTTGCGAGCCACGCGCCGCATAGTTTCCATCTGCCTGTCGATATGGCGCATTTCCTCGGTATTGTGTGCCGGGACGGCGTCGTCAACCGAGCGCTCATCAAACAGTACAGCGTCGGCCCTTCTCTCGCGCAGTCGGCCTGGCGTCCATTCGTCCCAACCGGCTGTGCCACTACGCCCATTGAACAATGTCTGGCACTGCTCATGTGTGTCACATCTGCGTGTGGCCGGCGTCCATAGTGATGCCGTGGGTAGAAGGTGTGGGTGGTGGTGGTCCACGTCTGCCACGACACGCTTCCAGTGGTTCTCCATTGGTGCACTCCAATGCTTCCACTGATCGAGGACCCTGAGTGCCATGAAGTACTGCCGGAGCATCATCGAGATGAGAATGCCGCTCTCCTCGTCGACAATCTCTTCTGCAGTGCCACCCTCGGATTTGGCCAATAGGGTTGAGTACCCGTCTGCAGCATTGCAAAGTTAGCTACCTAAGAGAAAACAAGAGACCCAATAATAGAAATAGTAACTCGAGGGGGCTCGGGACTCACCTTTTCCGCGTGCCATGTATCCACGCGTGCACACCGAATATTTCTTTTGCAGATCCACTGGCGCACCGCCGATCTCCCACTGCGTGATCCGAGAACCGGGGGGCCGGGCAGGGTCAAACTTGAACTTGATGTTTGAGACTTGGGGAAACCGCCCTTCGACTCGGTCAGTTTGTGCAGTGAGCCGTTTATCCCTAACTACCAAATCATGTGCGCCGTGCTACTCACCCTCTAACGCAGGATACAGCGACACGCCATTTTCCAGAGCAGCTAAGATGGCCCGGCCGGTCAAGAGCAGCACTACGACTGGGTCTTCAAACGGGAAACAGTCGGTAATGTCCTTGATGCGAACGGGCCCGGGCGGGTAGATCTGGTCACCGCGAATGGTTCCTGAAGCCATGATCGCACAGTCGGCCTGGTAATGAAGACGCATAATATCGCTCACAAAGTTACCCAAGTTGCTCTCCCGGACTCGAACTGTGGTGAAGCGCGCATCGAGCGGCGCCGCCGTCCACCCAACTGCCTTCTCGAGGCTGTGCTTGAGATTAGCCGTGAGCTCCTCCACGAGCTTTAACGTCGGCTGGTCCGGTGTGATAGACGACAAAATGTCACGCCGGCGAATCGAGAATTCCCAGCAGCCACCCGATCCTGGCGAGCTCTGGGGCCGCCGCCAGGCCTCTAAGTAGCTCAGTTGCTTGAAGTCACTGCCCGACCGCAGAATGTGCGTGCCATTGACGACGCTGTGGGCGTAATAGTGGTCATGGCCACCGAGGATGATGTCCGCCTCGCCGCCTAGGTTCTGTGCGAGCTTGATGTCGTTCGGTTCACGGGCATGGGACAGGATGATGATCATCTCTGCGCCGTCTTTTCGTAGCCGTGGTATGAGCTGCTTCGCCGTCTCGGTGGCAGACTCATACACGATATTTGGCGGGAGCGCGTTGACCGTCTCCAGCCACTCGCGTTCGCCCAGACCAATTAAGCCAATCTTGATGCCGTTGGACGATGTGAGCATGAGCGTTCGTTGCGAGTGGCCGATGGGTACATCATGGCCGAGCGCCGGGTCGAAGACGTTCGCAATTAGCCAAGGAAAGGTGCACTTTCCAGTGAGATACTCAAACTGCTGTGTGCCGAAGTCAAGGTCGTGGTTGCCGACGCACGCGCACCTCGTGCCAAGGCGGTTGAGGATAGGCACCATGTGGCTGCCCTTGGTGACGGAACTCTCGAGGCTTGGGTTGAAAGCGTCGCCAGAAAAAAGCGTAATCAGCTGCGGCTGGCCCTTGAAGCGCTCTGCCTGCTGGTACTCATCGACAACTGTTTGGAAACGTGCCGCGCCCCCCACCGGTTCGGCCGAGGACGGATCAACGTGGTAGACATCATTGAAGTGTAAGATGCGCAAGTCGGGGGGTGACGCTATGGCAAACCTTGGAGAGAACGTAGCAATCTCGGAGTCGCTCGCCGGCGCTGTCGCCACCGGGCACATTACGGCGCTGGTGGGAAGGGAGACGCACCACGGAAGACGCGGCCGGAGTATCCAATTGACGAGTTCGTCTGGGTGGCGAGCACACTCTAGAAAAGTTTGCGGTTTGAGGAACACAACTAATAGGAAGGCAGTTCTATGATGTTTTCGGCAGTATGTTGATAATTGTGGGTTGGGGAATGGCCACACCAACATAAATGAACCTACCTAGGTACCTAGGTACCTACCTAGGTACCTTACTCCGTACTCCGTACTCCGTACAGAGTACGCATCGCCTGATTTGGCACTATTGGAGCAGGCTCTGTTCAGTCATGCTGTCTTTAGGGCCCTGTCTTTACTGCAACAACCGCCTACTGTATATCCACTTCGTACCAGCAGTGACGTTCTGCGATGGTCCGCCTTCACACCGGTCCCGTCGCTGTTTTCTCGGATTGTCATCTAAAGCTGGTATCCGATCTCCGATTCCAAATCACTGCCGGGTCTTCTTGATGTCTCTCCCTCTCTACGGTCGTCGCGACGTCGTCTCCGCCGCACTCCTCCGCCGACAATTTTCTCGCTTTGCTGGCCCCGGCGTCGGAGGCCTGCAACTTTCGGGCCATGTTCCGCAATCCCGTACCACCTACGACGTCCGACGATAATAACGTGCGGGCCACGTCCATCTCCAGCGCCTTTTCCTCGGCATCTCGTGATGGCCTGGCTCCTCCTCGCGCAGCCAGCGCCATGCCCTCGACCCGGATACATCCCGGCACACATCCTATCAACGGTGGCGGCAGCAGTAGCGGCGATGGTCAGGCTGTGACTGAAACCACGTCCCTTCTACGGAGTGTTTTCGACGATCGACAATGTTCGCACGCTGGACCCTGTATACACGGTACCTTCTCGCCGCGGCCCACCAGCCCGGCACCGAGCGACGCAAGCTCTGGCACAGGCGTTGCCTCGTCAGACACTGGACTGGCTGCTCCCGTACCCGTCCTTGATGGATGGATTTCAACTGTTACCGGTAGCTGGGACAGCGGCAACTGGAGACATAGATTGGCTCAGAGAGTCCGCAGCAAGAAGATGAGCACGTCGAGTGTACTAGCTGAACGCCATGGCCTGACAGATACAGGATCAATGTTTGTTTCCCCTCTTGAACTCCGACCGAGTGCTTTTCCTCGTCGCTAACTATTCATACAATGTGCTTCCTTTACAGGTACCTTGCCTACTACATCCCTTCCATTAGTTGGTTGGGGCAGTATAAACTTTCCTACGTGAAGGGCGACTTTATCGCCGCTGTGACCGTCGCCGGAATCTACCTTCCCATGGCCCTGTCCCTTGCCAGCAATCTTTCCCACGTCCCGGCAATCAACGGCCTTTACGCCTTCGTATTCAACCCCTTGATCTACGCTCTCCTCGGCAGTTGCCCGCAGATGGTGATTGGTCCCGAGGCGGCTGGTTCACTGCTGGTGGGCACCGTTGTTCGAGCTCGTGTAGACTCGGGCCTCGGGAACGAAGACGACGACGCGCTGCACGCCAGGATATGCGGCATCGTTGTCGGCCTCGCTGGGTCCGTGGTGCTTCTTGCTGGTATTGCGCGCCTGGGCTTCCTGGACAGCGTGCTCTCGCGACCTTTTCTGCGAGGATTTATCTCTGCTATTGGCTTCGTCATTTTTGTCGATCAGCTGGTGCCCGAGCTAGGCCTGGCTGAGTTGGCGTCCAAGACCGGTGGTATAAGTCATGGAAGCACGGTTGAAAAGCTGCACTTTATTTTCAACAACCTGGGCAAGGTACATAAGCTCACCGCCGCCGTGGCCTTTGTGAGCTTCGCAGTCATCATGGTGTGTCGCGAGATCAAACGTCGCATGCAAACTCGATTCCCAAGCGTTGCATACATTCCCGACCGCCTGTTCGTTGTCATTCTCTCTGCCTACCTCACGTGGAGACTGGAATGGGACAAACAAGGCGTGGAGATTTTAGGCACCGTGAAGGCTGCGTCTGGCCACGTTTTCACCTTCTGGTGGCCGTTGCAGGCCTCGCATATGGACCACATCCGTGATTCGCTGAGCACTGCCTTTCTGATAGCACTTTTGGGCTTTTTTGAGTCGTCTGTGGCAGCCAAGAGCCTAGGAGGCCAGGAGACGTTTCCCGCCATCCAGCTCAGCACCAATCGTGAGCTTGTTGCCTTGGGCGTGGCCAATCTTGTCGGCGGCTGTTTCATGGCGCTGCCAGCGTTTGGGGGATACGGACGCAGCAAGGTGAACAAGCAGACAGGTGGAAAGACGCCGATGAGCTCTGTTTTCTTGAGCATCATTGCACTCTTTGCTATCTTATTTCTTTTGCCATACTTCTACTATCTTCCTGTAAGCGCGCCCCCCCATGAAGCAGTTCTTCCAGTCCCCGACAGCTTTCGTCTTTCTGACCTTTCGACATAGAGACCCGTTCTCTGCAGCATGATTAGCGTGGTTGCCTGGTCCCTAATCGAAGAGGCCCCGTCTGATATTTCGTTCTTCCTTCGCATCCATGCTTGGTCTGAGATTGGCCTCATGTTTGTCATCGTGCTTGCCACCGTTTTTTTCTCTCTCAATCTTGGCATCGCCATTGGCATTGGGCTATCACTTCTACAGGTAATTCGCCATGCAACACGGCCGCGCACGCAGATTCTGGGACGTATTCCAGGCACACAGCGATTCGAGAATGCAGAGGACCATTCACAGCGTCTCGAATTTGTCGAAGGTTGCCTCATCGTCAAGATACCCGAGCCCCTGACGTTTGCCAACACGGGCATGTTGAAGAGTCGGTTACGACGGCTTGAGCTCTATGGCACCAACAAGGCACACCCAGCCTTGCCAAGGCTACGCAGAGAGGAGCACAACCAGAACGTTATTTTTGACATTCATGGTGTCACGAGCATGGACGGCTCCGGCACACAGGTACTTGAGGAGATTGTCCATGGTTACCATGACAGGGGCGTGCGGGTGTTCTTCAGCCGTGGTCCAGACAAAGCAAGTGACGTCTATCGCTTGATGGTGCTCTCTGGAATCATTGATCTCATTGGCGGCGAAGACCACTACGTCGATGATGTGCAGGAGGCCCTCAGAATGACTGAGGTGGAAGATGGGAGCGAGCTTGGAGTGCAGGACTTCAGTGGGTTTGCATAGCAGCTGCGGAGGTCGTGTTATCTTTGATTTGATCGCATTTTCATCTGGTGTCCTTTCTTACCATTTTGTTTCTCTCTCTTTCTTCTCATCTTTGGTTCTTTTTGGTACTATCTCGCTCAAACGCGTTCCATGTCATACCCCCGAGAGACCGTCTTGCTGCCATTGTCTGGGCTTCCAACAGGCGCCACGATTGTCTAATCAAGGTTTTTCGGGGTTTTTTGGTCTCTCGGAGGCTTATTCAAAAAGCAGTGTCAGTGCTTCCAGGACTACCTAGGTACCTAGATATTAATCAAATAAGGTTGTTAACGCAGGGCTTACATCAACACCAGAGTGATAGCGTTACGGTGAACAGGACACAAAATCCATACAGCTTGTATTTACCAACGTGACCACAAAATTAAGCAAGCTCTCGTTTCAAGTGTGCTGTCACGAAGGACATGTGCCTCTCACCTGACCCGTGATTACGCTGCTCTCGCTCTCGGCTCTCCACGCGGGTCCTCTATCAATTCAAAAGCGCCGTAATGTTGGCTCTTTCTAGGTATCCGCCGTCGATAAGAGCCAAGACGGAATCACTGAGCATATACTGGATGCCCTGTCCTGGCTGGCCAAACCACGGTGCGATCGGACCAGCGGTGACCTCGAATGCCTCGAGAACGCGGTAAAGGTGGTAATTGTACGGGTATCTTGGATGTGATCGGTCAGTGGCATGGACTGGAACGGACATGCTTGCTTTGTATTAAAACTGACACTGGGTTTCCAGAAGGTGTGTCCAAGCTGCTGGGAGGAAGTGCTCGCTGCATGAACGGGGCGGCTGCCGGACTCACGAAAGAGCCGTACTCGGAGCCGAACCGGTCGATAAGCAGGCCTGCTGGGAGACTCATGGCCGCCGCAATGGGCTGGCCAGCTGTATCCAGCTGAAACCCATCGTACGGCGGGTATCTCCATTTGCTGGCTGACGAGTCATAGTAAGTCGCTAGAAATTGACCAGGGCAAAGGCCACCAAAACGGTCGTAGATTTCGACAAAGCCATCCGTTGGGGGGTTGCTGGGAAGGACAACAGGGCCGAGCCGGGCATCGCCGCAGACGTAGGTGGAGTTGAGCGTTCCGTTATTGTTCGTTCCGCCACAGTACAGAGGAAAGCTTGGCTGACAACCTGCAAGAGCCACGGCTGCGTAGACAAGGAGGCAAACTTCCAATATGGTCATCTTGATGGGGCTTAGAGACAGCATTTATGATGCGTGTGCTTCTGGCTGAGAGTTGGGTGAGAGATAGATGGCCGCTTCACGAAGACTAGAGCCGATAGGACAGGGCGTGAGGCTTATATACCGAGGAAGCATCCTGTGACAGGAACACGGGTGCAATGTACCCTAGCCATCTATCAGTATGTTTGACCTAGATGCCCGAGGCAGGACAGGAAAGACCAGCTGGCTGTCCAGCCTTGCTCAGGGCGTCAGACAGCGCAAATTGCCCGATTCGTAGTGCCCTCCTGGTACCGGACTCGCTACGGGACATACACAAGGTCCTGCACGGTACTACGTACAGAAATGTCGCTCTACAAGGGTGTTGCTGGCTGGTTGTAACGATGCTAGGGGTGGGTCGGGGGGACCTCAACTACGGTGTCTGTGTTGTCGTTGGGCAACATTGTCGAATCACTTACGAGGCATCACAGGTGGAACAAGCAGGCAGGCGTGGTAGTATCAACAGAGACTGTTCGTGGACCGAGCATTGACGCGGCAACACCTCTCAGGGGCGGCCGTATTTTCGAAGCGACGTGACTCGAAGCTGTGGCACGGTTGCGACTCGGCTCGGCGAAATGCAGCAGGATACGGTACTCGGTTCGTGGTAAAGGAGGAATCAGAAGGCTGGAAGACGGGAGTTGAGAAGGTGTAGAAAAGCGACGTAGGACATGCATTTCACTCCTCCAACAGTCGTCTGCCAGTCTTTTCAGGACGCAAACAGAAAATCGAACTGGTTGAGTAGAGCTGGTTGAGTAGAGAAGAACTAAACACAGTAGAGGGCCTGAGATGAGTATAAGAGCACGCCCTTGAAAAAATCCATCCACCTGCGAAGTAGAAATCAAGAGCATGCCATACCACTTGACGGCTGCGCCTGGTCCAGGTGCCGTTTTGAGCGAGTTCCAGTGCCTCCCATGTCTATGCGTCAACATAGTTGCACCTCAGATGTTCTCGTTGTTGCGTGATGGGCTGGATACTCTCGCTGTCGGTGCTGTTGTGCTTCTCTCTCCGATCGGCTATGTATTCCAGGTGCATCCACTGCGCCGGTGTCGTGCAGCATGCAGCGGAAGTGCTAGGTCCGGCCGTTGGCAGAATGGGTCTTGAAGGGCTAGCGTTGCTTTTGTTCAGCATATCCCGAGGCAAGGATGTGGTCCGGAATAATGTCACGCTCCTCCACCATATCGACAACATTCGACCTCGTAGCCACGGAGAGCGGCAATGGCAGTGTGGGCCTGGCGGCAGTGGGTGAGTTGCCAGTGCGGTTACTTAAAAAGGAAGAAGGTATAGAGGTTCGAGAAGAGGGCGCAATGGCTGGAAAGCATCAGAAAAAAGCGGCAGACGAGATCGTCGTTGTCGTGGGAGGCGCTGTAGTCGATCCAATGAGCGTGCCTAAATGCCACCCTCGATGCAGACGAGGACGTCACGGCTGACGGACTTCCTACGATGGTGTGGCTGCGGTCGACAATGTCACTGAGATAGAGCACCATGTTGTCGAAGAGGAAGCTGAGCTCAGGGATGGTAGTGTCTAGTCCGGTCGGTTAGAATAGCAGGAAGCCGGTCGTGAGACCACCGAGGAAAATTGCACAGTAGCAGCTTGTAGGATAGGCCTATGGGCCTCCTGGGAGGGGGTGGGGGATGACGGGACGAAGGAGAGAGAGACCCTGGAAGCCGCAAGTCCTGCCTGATGACGGCGTTGTAGGAGCCATCAAGGTAGAGAGGCCCCGGAAGCTTTACAGGCACTGGAACTCGTCTACTAAACTAAAAGGCGACTGTCAGGCCGGACTTCAAGGCTCGTCCCCATAGTGGCCTTGGCTGTTTGCACCTCTCCTATCGGTAACCTCATTTGATGCACCTGTATCATTGCTGCCGCCGCCTTCATCAATAAATATTATCGAAAGGCCATCGCGAACGGCCAACTGTCGTCGCATGGTGGAGTCAGCCTCGCCTTCTACCTTGAGTTATGGAGTAGCAGCCGACGTGTGCTCTAGCGACGACCTCTTGTCCCTTGGCAGGATTGGAGCTTGGTGTACAGTACGGAGCACCTTTCTGTAGGATGCATCTGTCCACTGGCTAGTTCACAGAGCCACTCCTTGTGGCGCGTCCTGGCTACCGTGTCGCCGATGACCATGGTATTCGTACTATAGTTGCCATCAACGATAACCATGAACCTCATCTACACCGAGTTAAGACAAACGCGGGCCGAGCTGGTGTTCGAGTAGTCGGCTAGAGGTGCGAACTTGTCCCCGTCGAGGCGGTATTGTCCCCTCTGGCGCATGCCAACGTCCAGGTAACCAGTATAGACGGTGTCGGGCGAGAGACAGTAACCTGTCCAGAATCTGTCCAGGAAGAATAATAAACGGACAAGGCCGTTGTGCCACCCAAAGTGGAAGGAACGGGACCTGAAGTAAAATGGGTGCTCCGGATGCCGAGGCTGAGGGGCATGCCTGGAGGCTGGAGCAGATTGGCGCCAGCCACATTAGGACTCGGGAGTGTTGCCGTGTATTTGGTTGACCTCAAAGTGCTGGCATATACTGCTCCGGCCAAGCTTCAAGGGTACCTCTTCATCTCAACTGAGCACCCTTTCAAGCTGTTCTCAACTTTTTATGTCTGAACCGAGCTGTTTTGGTGGTCATCGAGTCATCGTGCCTAGGTAGGTACCTTAGGTAGACAGTAAACAGAGACAAATAACACTGTACGGTGCACCTACCACATACCTAGGTAGGTACCTATATACCTAGGTACCTAGCTTAGGTACTCCGTACTCCTGTAAGCATGTGCACGTGCTTCTACACGTGTCGGACTCAGGAACCTTTGGGGTACCTAGGTACCTAGGTACCTAGGTACCTAGGTACCTACCCACCAGGAATCCCTATTACTTAGCACACGAAACTTTGTACCTAATCCGTACGGAGCAGCTCTACGCTAGTTGAAATGTGGTGTGGACACTTGGACAAGGAAAAAATTGAAGCAATAACTCCCGAAGCTTCCTCCTTCTTTCTCCAACCACACAACACGATTTGTTTTACCTCCTCTCTCGACCTTAACGGCAACAGTCATCAACACAAAAGTATTTTCAGCAACACCTCCTTATACCTTCACGCGCAACAGCACTTGTATTTCTCATCCGTCCAGCTGGCTTTGTACAGCATTCAGGCCGCAAAACCCTGTCTTAGTTGTCGCCTTTTCGCCACCTTTGCTCAGCTTCAAGACACCTGCGTTTTTCCATTGCCAGCCATCTCTTTTTTGAGAACGAAGACAGCAACACCATCGGAAACGACAACGACGAAACGGCGACACGCCAACGACGCACTTTCCAAGAAATCTGATCAACTACGGCGTCGACCCGTGCTATCCCTTCCTAGTGCATCGTCATCGCCAGCCGCTCCCCTTCATTACCCGCCGAAGCATCTACAACGTGCAGCCAGCAGGAGCGCTCGACTCTGAATCGATTTGCACCATTCCAAACGTGTTTCGTTCTCTTCCCGCCATGTCTTTCAATACACCCGCCAGTTTCGCGTCGGCGGCAGCTGGCCAATCGCGTGGATCGCGACCCGGTGACGGCGACTGGTATGTTTATGTCGTTTTTTATGCTTGTCATTTTCCGTTCTCTCAGCCTCTCGTCTGTGTCTTCTTCGCTCTGCCCTTTTGCAAGAAACCAGCTCCTAACGGTCTCTTGTCTCCAGGTCTCGCCGGGATGGCCGGTCTGCGAACGGTACCTTGACGTTTCGCCGTCCTTCTGCCGCCGTCGCAAACCAGCAACCTCAAACTACTCTGGAAGCAGCGGTGTCCGCTCTCTCTCCTGTATCCGAATCCCAGCCTGACCAAGCAAACCTTCCTGTCTTTGATGGTTCCTTGCGCTACTCGCGCGACCAGCTGCTCGATATTTTTAAGGGAACTTCGGCCGCGGCCGTGGATGTGGCTGGGCTTTATGTTGACGGATGGAACACTACACAAGCAGGCAGCGCTGCAAGGGGTTGGGGCAAGAGCCCAGAAGGAGCAGTTCCTCAGGATCCCACTGTGTGCTGGGACCCCAATGGGGATATGCGCCCCATTGGCTTGCAATGCATGACCGAGGAGGAGAAAGAGGTACGCAACGACCCGCATCACGCTGTTTCATATCCTCTGCTGACCTGTGTTTTTGAAGTTGTTTGCCGACGTTAACTCGACGTTGAAGCCACAACAGCCGAAAGATGGCGGCCAAGGAGCAGTCGCTGGAAACAACCCTTCTAGTGGTATAAATGGCCGTAAGACGTCGATTTCGCATGGCAGCGGCCACACCAACATAGGCAATTCACCCTCGGCGACATCCTCAGCGCGCCCGGCTACACGCCGCCGAGAGACATCGGACATCAATCCTTTTTCAAGCGGAGGCCTGACGTCTCCGCTCACAGGCCGTGCGCCACGTGAAGATTCGTCCTGGTTTGGCCGTAAGTCGATCGACGCGAAAGAGTCACAACAACCGGCGCAGCAATATGACGAACTAGATGAGGAGCCCGATGAATCATTTGGCCGGCCGTCAAACCTGGGCACTCTCGGACGGAACAATACGGCCACTGCTACCCAGAACATTGGCTCGCCCTCCCTCTGGGGCGCCTCGACACAAGCTGCTACGCCCACTGCTGGTGCGTTTGGAAGTTTTGCTTTGTCAGCTACCATCGGAGACAAGCGCTTCGGGAACACGCGTGGGGAGAGTCGTTTGGTACACCTACTACCAAAACAGGACTCAGCAGAGTTGAGTGTTTCTGGCTCGAAGACCACAAGTACCAGCAATGTCAACGCTGCATCTGGGGGTTCCTCTGCTTCTGTTGCGACTGGTGGCGCGAGCAGCCAAGATTCTTGGCGAGCTCGCCCTCGGACGGACACCGACCCGTACGGTAACAATAACGGGCAAGCGAGCACGACACGTCAAAATACCACAACTTTTGACACCCCCGTCAAGAGCGCGAGGAATGACTTTGGCATGTCTGGTCTCCATATTGGCTCTTCTCTCGACGAAGGCGCGTCCGGCAGTCCCGAAACCAACCCATACCGCAGCCCTCCTGCAGAGTGCAATGGTGGCGGCGACGAGGAGCGAGTTCCTCACGGGTCTGCCGCTCTTTCTGGAGTTCTTGGTAGTGTCAGTGGCCCAGACCATATGACCACTTTTGGCTCTACCCGTGGTGGATATCCAGGTGCTGGCTTTGATGGAAGCGATCGCAGTCAGACATCCAGTGTGGGAGCAAAGGTGTTTTCTGGCCTTGGGAACATTGCAGGGTGGGGCCACCCCTTGACTTCTAGTACTCCGGATCGCGAGCGCACCGTTTTCTCGAGTGCATTTGGAAACTCCTTGTTCAGCCCTGGCAATGGTGACCTGCAGTCACCTAGCTTCGGTGGCGTCGTTCCCGGTGGCGGTGTTTTTGGTCCTTCCAATACCGGTGGCGCGGGGTCCATTCGTGGCAGTACCAGCAAACTCGGTGCACTGTTTCCACCCAGCATGCAGGCGCATATGGCCATCGGCCAGGAGCAGGAAGCCGGCGTCCTGGGCGACTCTACCCCAGATCTTCGACAAAGCAACCCTCTTGGCGCGATTGGCCGTGAAACTGTCGGTTCACAGGCACGCGATGTTGATATTGGTGGAGCACGTTCAGGTCGCAGCCTTTTCGACGATCCCCTGGACTCCACCCGTGTCGGACCGGGAGGCATTTTTACTACCGAGCAAGTATCCCAACCAGGTTTACTTGCATCCGCCCCGTCGCCACTGCCTTCGCATTTTGACACCGGTTCTCGGCCGAACGCGGAAACGCCGCCAAACGCTCCTCGTACTATGGTCATGCCAGACCGTATGCGTTGGGTGTATCTTGACCCACAAGGCCAAACACAGGGCCCCTTCACGGGTTTGGAGATGAACGATTGGTACAAAGCAAATTTTTTCACAGCCGATTTACGAGTCAGAAAGGTCGAGGATTCCGAATTTGAACCCTTGGGACAGCTTATCCGGCGCATAGGAAACTCCCGGGAGCCGTTTCTCGTCCCTCAAATTGGTATCGCTCATGGCCAACCGTCTCTGAGCGGCACTTTTGCTCATGGAGATCGTGGCACTGTTATTCCACCCCTTGTTGGTGCCTTTCCCAGTTACGGCCGAACTCTTACCGCCGAGGAACAAAACAACTTGGAACGTCGCAAGCAGGAAGAGCAGTACGTTCTTGCCCGCCAGCGGGAAATGCTGGGCGTGCAACACCACCCTTCATTTGGTGCCGCGCGACCCGGCGGCGTCGGTGTTTCTGGTGGTGCACTTCACCATCACTCCAGTGTCCACAGCCTCCAAAGCCAACCCAGCTTTGGCAGTATGATATCGCCTCTTGGTACCGCACCCCCTCCGATTGCCAGTCATCTTGGTACCACACCAGGCTTTTTTGACCACACTGGCCTGCCACCAACAAGTCAGCCTCCCGCGAATTCTGGCGGAGATTTTCTGCGTGAAGACTATATCCAGGATCACCAGTTGCTATCAGGACTACAGCAAATTGTGGACACAACAGGGACTTTTCTATCCCCTCAGTCTAATGGTCTAAGCGCAGATCTTGCGGCTCCCGGCCACCTACCTGATGTCGATCAGCTGCAGAAGGACCCTCAGGGATTTAGCGAAAGGTTGAAGGAATTTAAACAGCTCCGAGAGCAGTTTGATTCCGCAGAAGCTGTGCAATCTCGATCGGGATTGACTACGGCGGCTGCAGTACAAGGACAGCAGACTACAACTGTCGCAGAAGTCGTGCACGAAGTAGCTTTGGAACGACATCTTTATGCTACCAGTGATTCCCCGGTTTCGGAGGTGAACAATCTGTCTCTGACCCAGCAGGTCCAGAAGACGCAGGCAGCGGCGGCAGCGGCGAAACGTCGTGGTAACCAGACTGAAGAGTTTGCGGAAGTGGTGCAGCCTGATCTTCCAACACCGTTCCCACCACCGCAAGGTGTCTTGTCTGGGACGCCATTGGCCGCACCCACAGCGCAGCGAACTCGCTCAACGCTTCCCGATCAGTATGCCACTAGCCGTTCACGACCTGAGACTCCTGAAAGCGGTGCCGCTGGTGCAACGCAGCAGCCTCCGCTGGCGCCGTGGGCTCGTGACCCGGGTACGGAGAACCACCGCGGCCCAAGCCTGAAGGAGATACAGGAGGCCGAAACAAAGAAGGCCGCGGAGGCAGAGGAGATTGCTGCAGCGACACGTAAGACTGTTGCCGAGCAGGAGGCTACGCTTCAACGTGAACGCGAAAAAGCTGCGGGCGCCAGTGCGCCGGGTCTTCCGACCACCTCGACCTGGGGCAACGGAAGCACATCTGCGTCCAGCGCCACTCCTGTCAGCCCCTGGGCGAAAGCGACTACCGTTAAGACCGGTGTCTCCGGTCATTCCATTGGTCGCCCTGTTGCTGGAACTGGGGATAAGAAGAAGACACTGGCCGACATCCAGCGGGAGGAGGAGGCCCGGAAGCAAAAGACTAGGGAACTTTTATCCCAGTCTCCCTCCGGTCTGTCCCAAGGTGTTGTCAAGCGGTATGCAGATCTTGCAAGCAGAGGCCAACCTGCTACGACGGCAAGTACCATTGCTTCGAGCGCCTCACCTATCTCAACAACGAGCGGCTGGGCGACTGTTGGTGCGGGCGGTAAGGTCAAGACACCGTCTGGCCCGTCGACTAGCCGCGTAGCAAACACCTTCACGCCAGCTACCAAGCCTGTTGCGTCATTCCAATCCAGCATTCGCCCAGCGTCCAGGCAACCATCAAGCGGCATTAGTAAAGCAGACGGTGGCGCTGCCATGGACGAGTTCAACAAGTGGGTGCACCGCGAAGTCAGCCGTGGCATTGCTGAAGATATCGATGGTAGGTTATCTTTACTTATCGCACATTTCTTGCATGATCAAGCACACTAATCCCACGATTTTCACACAGTGACCATGTTCGTTGATTCACTTCTGCAGCTGCCGCTAGACCAGTCTATCATCTCCGAAGCCGTGTACGGCAGTTCAAAGACGATGGACGGTCGCCATTTTGCAGAAGAGTTCATCCGTCGCAAGAAGCTGGCAGAGAAGGGCATCGTCGACAAACAGGCTCATGTGGTGCCCACGGACAACAGCAAGGCGGCTGGCGGCTGGAACGAAGTCGCTAAGAAGGGCAGTGGCAGCAGTGGCCAACAGAAGGACGAGAGCATGCCGGCTGGGTTCAAAGTTGTCCCTAGCCGCAAGAAGGGAAGGAAATAGGTTCGCTTGACGCTGTGAATAGGGGACAAACTGGCCCGCCAAGCGAGACACGCACAAGTAATACACCTTTTTGATGCAGAGAAAACACTGTGGTTGCTGTTGCTGCTGTATTCGGACTTCCAGAGTTTGTACTTCGCGAAAAGTCTCTGGCGGAAGCTGTTGAAGTTTAGGACCGAGAATTATTTCGTTACTTGGCCTGAAGAACTAACGGTGGTAATAACATGCGTGCTTTGAGCCTGTGGTCACTCCTACCCCTATATCTCCCCTTCCCTTTATCCTACCTACACTTAAAGTGTATTATTGTGAAGTATTCCGTACTCCGTAAGTAGTATCCTACTCTCACACGGAAAACTTAGTGGGTAGTTGGTACATGGTACCTAGGTATGTCCGTGAAGCGACGAGCGTAGCAATCACTTGATATCAGAGCTAGCATTTCATACCGAATTACATAACCAACAAAATTTCTCGCTCAAATTTGATTTGGCATCGCACCCTGAAAAAGAACCAGCGAAAAAGTTACATCAAAAAGACACAACAGATATCGCTTTTCACTGCAGCTGTTTCTATTTTTTTATATTCACGCTCCTAAAGGATGCACCTGTGGGACCTCTATCAACAAGGCCAGTACGTTCGGATTCTGGTCCATAACGACAGCAAGCCATTTTTGGCAGCCTTTGTGGAAAGCATCTCTGGCAAGAAGGCACAACAAATATCCCGCGAAGCACGTGGCCATGACCCCACGGCTGGCCCGGTTGCGGACGAGCCCGGCAATGACGATGTGGCACTGTGCGTTGGGCTGTCTGCTCTGGCAGCATTCCTGCAAGTCAACGTGACGGGGCCGATTTTGGCATCGGCGGACCAAGTCGAGGGACTGTTTGCGCGCCATATGCAATCAGCCAACAACGTCCCAGCTTCTCTGAGACAGATCTGCTTGGAAAGCCTTGATGTTGATGGAATCTCTGTCTACGCCCATACCCAACACGCGGAACTGTTCTGCCTTGCGCGGTGGGTGTTTCTGACGCTGTTACGGAGCGACCCTCGGAATCGCTCAGGCGACAGCAACGTGACTGGCGCAGACCCAGCTGAGAAGAGTCTTGCCTGGATGCGACTGCGTGTTCACTCGTGGCACTACAAGCTCTTGACGCAGCCAAACCCCGGTCCAGGATCCGTGTTCAACAAGATGGTCCAGTGGAGCGATTTGCCAAGTCTGCAGGAACAAATCTACGAGTGCCTGGACGCAACCGCGCGTCAGCTTGATACGCTGCCTGACAAGGGAACAGAAGGTGATGCCTGGGGCAGGAAAGACCGAGTGCAGTTCTTGGTGGAAAAGTCCAGCATCTACGCTATGCTAGGCCTGGACAGCAAGGCGAAGACAGCCTTGGACGCGGCTAGAAAGCTAAGCCACTTTGAATATGTCCTGTCGGGGGCCCTTGGAAAGCGGACGCGCTTTCAGGAGAAGAGCACCAGTCAGCTGGTGGTTCTGGCCAAAAGCGAAGTAGAGTCAGGATCTGCTGCGGACAAGGCATCAGGCAATGTGACGGAAGAGCTATCCGAGTCAGTCAATGTCATCGACACGGCCGCTCCACATGCCCTACCCCTAGACAACGACACGCTCCTCGAGGACATTGATTTCTCCGATGCCAAGAAGGACTCGGGTGCGGGGAATGGTGCCGACGCAGTACAGGGTGCATCGTTGTCGACACTATCTGACGACCTCCCGGCTTCGCTGCGTCGCCTCTCTCCCGACAACCAACCGCAGCTCTCGCCACTTGACCAGATTATCCTTTTGTCGGTAGCAACACTCAAAGACGCCTTCTCGCCGGCAGACTCACTGACACTGGAGGAGATTCTGCCTTTTGCAACGCGTGTCCTTAACGACAAAACGACGAACTGGCAGATCTATTCGCAAGCTTTGATTGTGCGTTCAAGAATTGAACTGCACCGCAGTCGTACTGTTGAGCGTGGCGTGCTCCAGATGCAAGCAATGGTGGATCAGGTTGTCGTCGATACAGGTGCCGTGGGTCCGACCACAACCTCAGGTGGCAATGGTGCTGACAGGGACGTTGCTGCGAACGATATCGTACCCTCGATTGAAGTCACAGCACCGAATAGCGATGCGGTGCTGACTGGCAATCCGACGTCCTTTTTTCCCGCGGCCAAACCCGCAGAGCAGGCACCTCCTCAGGTTCGCCTCCGGTATGTCCATGCGCTGTCGACCCCGCCACGCTGGCACCTGGAGTCGGAGCTGGCCTTTGCATGGGCAGGCGTGGGCTCGCTCGTGTCGGCGTTGGAGATCTTCAAGCGGTTGCGACTTTGGGCCGAGGTCGCTCTGTGCCTATCGAGCAGTTCAGCAATAGATGACGAGGGGGGTAGAGGAGCGGGAGGGGAAGACAAGGCGAGCGCTCTGCTTCGCTGGCAGCTCTTCCAGCCATCAGATCCGTCCAGGGAGCCCAGCTTAGGAGACGACGGGTCGGAAGTCGATGTTCTTTCTCTCAAGGCGTCAGACTTTGAGGGCCCGGAGCGGTACCCGCTGCCGGCGAACGCGCCCCGTCTCTTATGCATTCTGGGCGACATCGAGGTGGAGCCGCTGCACTACGAGCGGGCGTGGACGCTGTCAAAGAACCGGTTCTCCCGCGCACAACGCTCTCTTGGCGAGTACTACTTGCAGCAGCGGGACTGGCAGAAGGCCCTTGAGGCATACAAAAAAGCAGTGATTGCAAACCGGCTAGACTCTCAGCTCTGGAATCGTCTCGGCGACATCAACCTTCGACTTGGCCTTTTTGCCGAAGCCGCAGAGGCGTTCGGCCGCGCAATCGGTGCCGCAAGTGACACTACGGGGGGCGAGGATGCCAGGACGTGGAGCAACTTGGGCAGCGCCCTCTACAGTCTCTATACCGAGACAATAAGGACACGGAGGGAGACGAAGACACCTCGGACGCAGGATGACGACGAGGACGATGCACAGCCGCTTGTGGGCGGCGAGGAAGAGAAAGCGGAAGCCGAAGCGGAAGCCGAAGCGGCTGACGATGGGGATAATGAAGCGAACAAGGGGACTCGTGGGACTGGAGAAACAGCGAACCAAGACCCTGCCACCCTCTTGCTGCGGTCGCTGGCGGCCTTCAAGCGTGGCGCCACAATCTCGCATGACAACTGGCGCATTTGGGACAATGTCATTACGCTGGCTTCCCGCGTGCGACCACCGGTGGTCAGCGACATCACTTTGGCTCTGCGGAACGTTCTTGCGGTCCGCAAAACAGAAGACGCCATCGATGTTGACGTCGTGCGTCTGCTGCTGAACGAGGCTGTCCTAATTAAGACTAAGCCAGCCGATGGCGTACCGGCTCGCGGCTCCAGTGAAAAGGCTGTCTGCGACCTGATAGAGACTGTCTTGGTGCCCGTGATCACCAAGCGCAGCGAGCTGTGGGAGCTTGTTGCGCGGGAGCGCGTATGGCGTGGCGATCTTGCCGGAGCCATCGATGCAGCGGAAAAAGGCTGGCGGGCGGCTGTGGGTGGCGCGAATACGGGGACTTTGGGGTCTACGGCAGCAGCGGGTGGTGGAGGCGGAAACGTGGCCAACGAGGATGAGAAGCGCAACTGGCTTGAGAATGCTGATGCATGGGACAATGTCGTGGCCCGGACAGATGAACTCGTGTCCATCTTGGAGAACTACGGACCAGACGTCGCCTCGGTGGGCTCGCGGTGGAAATCGAAGGCTCGCAGTGCGCTGAGGAGCGTCATGGGCAAAGGCAAGGAGCGCTGGGAGGGAAGCGAAGGGTGGACGACGCTGGAAGGCCTTGTCGAAGCTCTGAAATAGGCAGGATTTCTCCAGTCCAGGTGAGGTGTTGTCTGGATGAGAAGACTGCAGAGCAACCTTGTTTGGCACATGCTGTGATGTCTCCTTTGCCTGCTTGCCTCGCGACTTTGCCGAGCCTGCATGGTGTCGTGTCTGCAACTTGAGCTCGCGTCGACACTGGCCTCTAATTCTGCACGGCCTTGCAGTGTACCCAGTCCAAGCGGCGAAGCACCGTCATCTCTCGCTTCGTGATCGCCGATTTTTTTCTGACCGCGCTTTTGTCTATACCACCTGTCTCCTGCCAAGGACTCTTAGAGTGTACTTGTTGAATGCTCCAAGACTGGCAGTTATCTCGACGGGTTTTACCTTTCTTGGGCATTGGATTTGGGATTTCTTGACTTTTTTTTCGAGTACTTCTTTTCAGTCTCCCTTTCTTGCTTCCCCCATAACGCTCAAATATTCAATGCACAATATCAGCGCGCCTCTTGCTTTCTCTCCGACCCCCTGAATAATTTGGCGTACAATGTTGGCCGGTTCGCTAGCAACACAGCACATGAAACGCGATGCCCATCTCCCGGCCGAGCACCTACGAGAAAACCGACATAATAAGCACGAAAGAAGGAGATTACGCGACGAATCGCTCTCCGGTGGCTCTGTGCTGCAGCTAACGAAGCAAGGGAGTGACGTCCGGGTCACAGAAAATGGCCACTTCAGGATGGGACGACGGGTTGGGCCAACAGAAAAAGACACAGAATAAAAAAACTTCACCTAGACACGACTTTGTGGTTGTGCTTGGATGGCCTATCTCCGATGATAGTGTCCGTGATACAACGAGCACCCTTGGATAAAGCCTAGTCATCGTATGGAAAGATGGAAAGCCAAAAGCCGTACTGCCTCGACGAGGTGACGCTCCCTAAACGCAACCAAAGGCTTAGAGATGATTTCAAGGATGCCTGGCTGTGGACTTTAGACGGACGGAGCCTCCCAGGAGATCCCCGTGTATGAGAAAAAGAAGCAGAGCAAGCCAGGCAAGACACAGGAGGCCGAAACAACACCCAGAGCAGAGACAACATTCAGACAGGCTTGCAGACCAAACCTAATCTTTTGCCGGCCCCCGTGAGTGCTCGCGGGCTAGGTCTGTATCGTCACTTACGAACTGTTTTATCCCCCGAACGGCGGGCAGCGAAGGCAGTGACCGCCAGGACTTTGCCGTAGACTACCATTGGCACATTAGCTGCTTGTCTTGACCCTCCGTGGGCAGATACGTGCTCGAGTGCAGATCGGACCGGGCAACGATGCCGATTGGGACCGTTCCCAGCTCCGTCTTCCCCAACAGCTGTCCAGGATTCTGTTTGCCCTTCTGCAGCGACGTCTTTTTCCTTCCCACTCGCGAGCAAACCCTTGCACTTCATTTGCAGACTCAGCTCTGGCGTGCGTTCTTACTCCCATGTGGCAAGCCGTTTACTGTTTCGATTGTCGGCCCCTCCTATTCTGCCGAGTCGCTCCGTCCATCGGGTCCCTTCTCACCTTTCTTCTTGTTGATTCTCACCCCCTCCTGCTCACCGCCTCACCATTGGCCTCACCATTGGGCAGTTGCGTCGTACACAGCTCGCTCGCTTGGTGACACTGCATACAGGATGGGGTCAATAGGGAGGCTTCCAGATGCCGGTCCTGCACGGAGCAGACGCGTCTCCATGGGTGAGCTTTAGCACAGGTCGTACTAATCTGCGGCCATGCTTCGTTGTTTGCAGTTTAGCCTTTCCTGCTTTGTCCTGCCACCCCCTCCCTACCTTTCTCGTTCTGTCTCTTGACTGCTCCTCTTCTTTTGTCGATTACGGACGTAAGACTTGGAGAGCTGCGATGGGGAAGAGGTGCACCTCTCCTCCCAGGTAACGGCACTGTACCGTTCTACACTCGCTCGACTTATGTCGTCAAACATCCTTGACAGCTCGACTCTCACCACCCCCCCTACGCGTCACTGCAGGATCGACTTGTGAAGCCGGCTAGCACGATGAAGTATGCTGGCGGGTAGCCGCAGTAATCCAAGAATGTCTTCCTGACCTCAACAAGAATGTCTGCTCAAGCTACCTACCTACAACGGCTTCCCCTCCTGCCTCGCGCGAAGAGAGAGAAAAGGGATGAACGACGCCGTGTGTACAACGCAAATCGGCGGATATCCGGGATAGCGTGCGTAACTGTACCGCTCTTGGCTCTTCCTGGTCGTCGTTGAGCTCACTCTGTTTGCGATCGGGCAAAAAAGTAAGCGAAAGTGCTCACCTTGTGCAACCACCCCCCCTCTCCTCTCATTTCCGTCTTTGTCTCGATCGTCATTCTGTAGCAGAAGCTTGCATGTCGGCCTATGGTGTGCTTCCCAGGCGTTTCCCAAAGCGATCAGGCGAGCTATCGTTCCGAATGCTTTACGCACTTAATGCTTGGGACAAGAGGGAAGCAGAAATCCGTCTACCACGGCCGCACAAATACCAAGCAGAGGCAGAGATAAGCTGGATGAGGGGTGTGCAGTCAAGAAACCGCGTGCGCGCCTGGTCAATCCGACCTCTGCCCCCTCCCTCTGGCCACGGTTAGGGAAGACGGCTGAGAGGACGGCTGAAGAAAGAACAAGTCCCGTTGCACTGTCGCCCCGGACTCACCGCTTGCCTTCGGCTGCATTTCCAGGCACACTTCGTGGCAGCGATGTGAGACGTGACCTTTTACCTATTTGAGCAACTGGTGGGATGTGCCCGTCACCGCTCAATGGCCCAAAACGGGAACGGGGTGGTCATGAGCCCCAATGGGTTATTGTGTGCCTACCAATGTGCGTCCCCAGCAGAGACAACTGGCCGCTTTTGCTTCAAGTGTCTTCTAGGCACATCTTGGCTTCTGTTCAACCTACTCCTGTGTTCCGCTGCGCATCTTCCCTATCCTGCACATGGCCTGAAGCAAGTGAGCAGCCACAATCCTGGTTCTCGCTTCTTGTCTTGCGAAGCGGAGTGCGTTAAGCACCATTGGGGTATCGATGGTGGTACAATAACGAGAATAGGCAAGAGTGTGAGATGATGAGAATCAGGGAAAGGTCAAGGGCATGTGCAAAGGGAGGGTAAGCGCAAGATCTGCTTCATATGGTTGTGTTTGCCTGCATGATCTAGAACTATGTATCAACGCCGTGTTACCACACCTTTTGATCGATACTCTCCTTCTCGTTTGGCACTGCCTTTCCCGGTAAGAGCAGCTCTCGTGGCTCACCGTCCCTGGTCCCCTGCCCGAGTGTGCATTGCTGGTATGCAATCGCAGTCGCTTCTAAGTGGCGATAGGACGAAGGTGACACTGTGTTCCCTCCGCCATGCTTTCTCGTCTTCTACATATAAACCATGAACCTTGGAAGCTCGCACAGTCTCCAAGAGCACGACGAAATGGCTGAAGACGGTACCCTTCTTTGCAAACGGCAGGTTGTCCAAGAGGGTAACGTTGACAATGTTCGTCCGTAAACGGGCAGCTTCTCGTGACGGGCAGAAAGAAGCATGGCTACCCAGAGTTCGGAGACTCCGCAAGAATAATCGGTGTCGCACAGCTTTCGCGCCGCGGACGTCCTCGAATGTCCCGCGGTGATACTTTGGCCAGGAGTGTCCCCATACGTGCACTGGATAATCTTGTTCTATTGTCATATTCCCCATGGAACGTACAGTCGTCGGTGCCTTTCGGCCGTTAATCTGCGCGTCGCTTCGACCGACGCAACATGCTGTCTGCTTGCTCCTGAACACGATTTTTCATGTGTCGTATCGTTCGCTTAGAGGGACCCTGCCTCCATGGCCCTCCCTCTGCTTTATGTCGTGTTCTGGATGAACAGGGCCCTGGGTCTTCGAGGGCGAGCCCTCGACCAGGATAAAAGGAGGACTCTGCCACGGTGTGGCTGTATGTCTAGGCTTGTTCGTTCGGCTTCTTGTTTCTATGTCTTCCTTTTTGGGGGATGACCGTTGTATGTCTCTGCGCCTTGTTTCCGAGCACGGAGTGATCTTGCTCTGTTCCATCTTCGGTTTGCAGGTGCCTGATCCGACCTGTGAGGTCTATCCTAAGCCATTCAATAGTAGCCCTACCGCCGTGTATTTTGTGCACTGTCTCGCCACCCATCCGACTATACCAGTATTTTATGCTTCGCTTGGGGTTCGTTGGCTTGAAGATAAGCGCCACTATTCAAACTCAGGCGGACGGGATCATCGCCATGACAGGGAACTTGGCTGGCCCCCTGACATCCTGCAGCTGGCCAGACCATGAGCACGGAGTATCTGGGATAGACGAGCTCCGGATACCTGTGGACAATACGGTATGAGATGGCAGAAATAAGCATTAATATTGGAAAGCCCACACTAGACCACCACGCCGATGATGCTTTTCGATCCTGCTGCCCCATTCCTCTTTGCGTCTTGTCTCTTTTCTTCCAGACGTACCTAGAGCTCGCTCCTGCTTCCGTTTCAATCTTACCAATGCGGTATGCATACCTAAAAGAGGCTTTTCATCTCGTCTGTGAGAGATTGTCCGCCCTCAGTACGTATAGTCCCCATTCCTAGGAGAGACTATTGCGACGAACATGTCTTATACGTTGACTTGGTGATAACATATGCGGCTCGCGAAGGCGCTACGTACTCCCAGGGAGCTCCATTCGCAGGATGCTGTAGGGGTAAGACATACTCGACGAGACATGCCCAGCTACATTCCTATACAGACGTCGCATCGCCCAGCTGAGACCAAAGCAGCACCTAGCCGCCTTTCAAAGCCCATCAACAATTTTGAGCGTTGTGCTCAAGGAAGGGCCCAGACCTTGCGGAGTAAGACACATGTACTGGTTACCTGGTCCGCAAGCATAGGTGCCGTGCTTACCTAGGGAGTAGGTAGTTACGGAATAGTATTAGCACTTAGGCATATGCTTACTGATTTGGATTTGACACAGCACCAATACTCTAGCACGGAATCTACTCCGATCCTTCTGTTGCTCCTCCCGGGCCAACATTAAGCTCCCACTGTCTCGCACCTTATTTTCTCTTTGTGTCGCCTGGAGTTCTTTTAGTTGCCGTCTTGGAGAGGCCGCCTATCCCTCTCGCGCCCGCCGCTCTTAGACAGTAACAGCATTGTTTCGTTCCTTTTCTTACCTAGCCTAGTCGTAATACCGTTGTCATTTTTGTCAGCTAGGCATTTTTAGGAAACCAGCTCGTCTCTTCCTGCAGACCTTTCCATATTAGCTCTCGTGACAGCGCTAAAGCCGCCAACGGCTGATGCTGTTTGTCTTGAATCGGCGAGCCAGCGAGGCCCTAAGACGCCTAACGCGCCCCGCGTTTTCTTCCAACACACTCCGTACTCCGTACATGTACAAGTACTCCATACATTACAGCTAGATTTTCTTTCGGAGTACATGTTTGGAGGACGGCGTAATGTATCTTACCGTAGGAAGGAGGCGGACAGGAGGTACCTGGGCCTTCGTAGATGCGCTGTTGCACATTTACGGGGCACATGATGTGCTGTTGCTTAGTATGTACCTTACCCGAGTTACTTACGATGAGATGCTGTTGGGTTGGCTTTGTCTTTCACTGCTCGTTCCCCATGATCGGCCACGACTGGGCGGGTCTTGCCGCTAAATGTTGTAAGTTGCAGCCACAACCACGTCAACTACCGACCCACGGAGGTTGATACCAGCGTAAATGACAGGTGACAGTCAATTAATTGTCTGAGTTATTTTCTGTCTTGCCAAACGAGGAAGAGCAAAAAAAGGCACCAAGCCGAAGACAAAAGAAGGGCTGCAGCAAGGGACGAAGGGTGAGAGGGAGGAATTCTCGGAAATGAGAAACGCAAAGGCGCACGATGTACCTGCCAAAACGGAGAAAGGAAACAGTTGGACGATAATTGTTACAGCCTATTGGTGATCCCCCTTGCAGCAATCCATCTCGCGTCGCCCTGCAAGGGCAGCCCCGCCCAGCTCTCGCTGGCGGGAGACGGTCCAGAAATGATACGTCCATATGGCTCGCTGGCAGCGAGGACGCAGGTACTGCCGCATCCACCTAGTTCTAAGCGTACTCGTAGAGCAAATACGGAAACAGTACCCCATATACGTCAGTCTCTCCGCCCTGCCCAGAGGAATAGCGTCGTTCTCTCACTCATCACCGTGAACGTGACCCTGTTTCTCGCTACGGCTGCCAAGCGCTCGGCTTTTCCTCGTGCTTTAGAGCGTTGTCCTAAGGTGTTTGTGATTGCTGTGAACATCTTAGTAATGTGGGGGTGCTGGCTGGCAGTCGGCCTCATTGGAAAGGGACAACCAAACAAGCAAGCGAAAAAACCTTCCCGGCAGACTGAGAATGCTCCCGCACATTGGCATACAACCTCTGTTTACATGCACAACAAAACACAGGAATGGTCTTCCTTCACCGAGCGTGTCACGCGGGATATCCTGCGCGCCAGGCACAGGACAGAACAGTGGTGTGAGCATTCACGGGCCTGGCGCCAGGAAAGTAGCAGAGGACAAGTTGGAAGAATGAACAACAAGGATCCGAAAATATGGCAGAAGAACGGAAGGAGGAAGAAAGTCTTGCTGTGGACGAGCGGGTCCGGCTTGCGTCGAAACAACTTGAGTTACTCGGAACGGAGAATGAAAAAGAAAACCACAACAAAAAGTACGGGAGCAGACAGAGAGAGGCAGCTAGAGAGGGGCACGGGGCAGAGAGACAACTCAGAGGCTGCCAGGAAAGCCTGTCGACACCGTGACTGCAAAATATCGTTGACATCACACGCGCGCACGCACATGGGACTCGTTGTGTCAAGAGTCCTGCTGTCCACCACAACGTGCCACCAGACTGGGTCTACGAGATTCTGAACTTCTGATAGTCTTGGCTGGCGAAGGGCGCAACCTCAACGCAGGCCCACCCTGGTCAGCGATCCGCACGCAAGCACTGGACCCGGTGATCGTCCGCCCCCCCTGTAGCCGATCTTGAGGCAATCTGAGAAGCAACCACTCAAGCGTTTGTCGACGCATGAGCACGGGGAAAGGCAGGAAAAAGACAGGGCGACAAGGCAGAAGCGAGGGCGCGTGAGAAATGAGCAAAGGGCAACACATGGTACGGAGGACCCCAAACACACTGACGACTGACAAGACCAGGCGGGACGGCCGACTTACACCCTTCCTTCTCCCTTCTCAAGCTCCACACCCCCCTTACGGAGGCCACTGGCTTGCATTCGATATTTGCACGCCCCTGTTTGCTCCACCCCTGTGTGCACACCACGGGGATGAGCACGGCAAAACTAGACCACTGATCACCACGGATGGCGGGCAGATAGAATGATCCATTACTCCGTACAGACCTTCGTACTCCGTACCTACCTTCATAGCATAAGCATAGTACATCGGTCGCAAGGCTTAGTTCTTAGACGATCGCTGGCACTACGCTTTACGCTTACTCCGCCCATGGGTGCGAGAGCCGTTTCCGGGTTCCATGGGCAATTAGTTTGAGGCCGGGCCAGCCGGGCAGACTGCCTCTCTTTCGGAGTCAGTACCATCCTGCTGGCTGCTTGTCTGCACGGCCTCTTTGTTTGGCTGTGGTACACGGCGACAAACGACTCGCCCCGCAGCAAGCAAACAAAAAGGAGGAAAAACAAAGGAAAAAGCGGACACGAAAAGGGAAAGCAAAAAAAAGGAAAACGGACCAAGGGGGGACAGGTAAAAAAGATAAAAAAAGGCTCTTGATGGCTCGTACGCGCGCAGCAGAGCCCGATTCTCGGAAATGCTGGTCGTCTGCTGTCGAAAATCCGAGACCTAGAGGCGAACATATTCGCTCGCACACATGCACACACACCTGGTGCACAGCTCCGCACACTCGGCCTTCGCCTGCCAGTTTCTGTGTCTACGTCAAACCTGTACGAGTACGCAGCCTCCTCGTCCTGTCTTTTCTCGCCTCTCGTTCTGCCCCCTGTCGCTGTCCTCTTGTGTCGCAGCCTGATCCGTCCCTTTCGATCTTCTCATCGTCCATCCTCAACCTGTGCACCGCTTGTCCCGCACACCCCCCTTCCTTCGGTCCTTGTATGACCCGCATACGTCCAGAGAAAAGACAGGACATCTCGCCTTATTCAAACGCTGAACCAGCCAGCATTCTTTTTTCCTGGACCAGGCCACCTGCGAACGGAGGAAATACACAAAAAGCACTCCCTTGCCCTTTTAAGACCCTCGTGTTGTCCGCACACCCCTATGCCCTTCGCTCGCTTTTGTTGACCCCTTCCACCCCACCCTTGCAGCTGTTCATGGTTGTTCCCTTCTCCAGCCATCTGCAGACTTGATTCTAAGCCATATCAAGGGAGCAGAGCCGAGTTGAATAAGCGTAAACGTCTGCTCAAAGTAACTAAAGGACCATAGTACCAACCGTCTGTGCCTACGACCAAACAGTACCTCTGGGAGAAAACAAAGAGTCCTGTCTTCATAGGAGGCGGGTCTCAGAAAGGTTTTCGGGCAACTTCAGCAACTTTGCGGCAGCGCTGCGTCTGCTTTCTCACAGGCCACCCTGCCCCAGAAGTGGCGAGCACCTGTTCTCTGAATGTCATCTCCAAATCCTCCTCTCTTCTACCAACTTCACCTCCTCTCACTCTCCTTCTTGTGCGCACCCGCGTAGTGTCTCACATTCTCTTTGAATATAATCGAGACCCGCCGCGCTGCAACATACCTTAATCCAAGATTTTCCCAGTGCCCTTCATCGTATTTTGTGTTCCTTTCCGTCTCCATTCTTTACATCATCTTCTGGAACGCCCGGGACCATGCGACCCACGCGTTTTCGTTTGAGCCAGTCACTTTTCCTCTTGTCCTGGTTTTACTGATATCCTAAGCCGTTGTCTTCTTTTTTTCATTCCCACACGCTGACCCTTCCACCACCCACCAACTTCTCACCACATAGCTCTCGTAGAGCTCACATTTCTGTCCGTTCACCAAAACGCAAGTCACAAGGCCCAGAGACCACGCACGCATTCAACTACGTACGCGCTCCATACCTTCCCTCCCCCTTCTCATTCTCGCCCCGTGCCTTTGTACACAGCGAAGGAGTGTGACAGCTACCTCACAACCTGCATCTTGAGACAGTCAACTTCCCAAAGCATTCTTAGCACTCGGAAGCTAACACCGCCAGCTTTGGTGATCTGAATCTCACGGACCACCTGGTAACTGGGGAAGACTGCCCGATCAGGCTCTGGGCGTCTCTGCCAGTCCATCCCTGGCGTCGACTTGTGCATCCGGCCCGAGCAACTTGAGACTTACAAAAATCACATTCCAACATCCTAGACACACGCTTACCAGCAACACAGCAAGTGTACCTTTCATTCCGAAATCTCTGTGTGCGAGCGAGCGCATTAATCATACATTCCACACGCCCCATCAGTCCTACTCTACCGTTGGCAATCATTCCTCGATCGTTCTAAACTGGATCATCCTGTCTTGGTGTGTACTCCGTTCTTCTGTCTGCCCTAGGCAGCAAGCGACTTCTTCTCCAGCTTTCTCTACCTCGACCATTTACCATATTCCTTCCTTCTTTCTTACTCCGAGTACCCATGTCCATTTTCCTCGTCGTGGACACTATACGCCAAGCACAACACTTCTGCCGTTAGACGGACGATCTACCATTTTAGACTTAAACTTACACATATCCCAGTTCGCCTACTGGACGCACTTTGCCTCTCTCCTCCCTCTCCTCCTCCATTCTTCTCTTCTTCTCCTTCTCTTTCTTCTTCTCCTCTCTTACTCTCCTCCTCTCCTCCTCTCTTCCTCTCCTCCTCTCTTCCTCTCCTCCTCTCCTCCACTCCCCCTTCTATTTCTTACCCCTTGACCTCCACCATATATCTGTCCCTTTAGTCTCTTCTCACCGCGCTCCCGAGACATTATATCTGCAACTCCCTTTCTTGAGATTCAAAGCTTTTACCTTTGGCACTCGTCATCGTTCTCCACTGCTTGTCACATCCTCCAAGACTTTGTTCCTGTTCTTGTAAACAGCACAAGCGACTGCTTTCATGCCGATCGACAATAGTCGAGATCTTCAATTTGTTGGCGCTGCAGTAAGTACTACGCCGGAGCGTTGTCCGCACCCAAACCCTTGACTTAGACCATATATAGAAAGCCACCGACCAAAGGAAGGCGTCGATCAACTGCAAAGATTACAGTTCCTAACAAGAAAAACGGCCAGCTACCCGGCACGAGATACAAGCAAGGACTACAAGCCGAAGCAACCACTTCCGTATCTCTCGCAGGCTTTTATTCTGGCATGGCGGCCTACAAGACCCAGCCTGCGCAGTTGCATGGTAAGCGGCCCTTCCCGTCTCATGTTTGTCTATCCCCAGGTGCCACCATCCATACTGACAAAAGTATCTAGGCTTTGCGGATGCAGGATATCCATCATTCAACTCTCAGGCTTTCCAGCCGCAGCAGACGGAGAGCACAGCATCCCAGCTCAGCGGCATCTCCTTCGGCACAGACAGCACAACTGGCTCATATTTGAGTTCCGGTAACTCAGCGTCTTCCTCACCGGTCAATATCATCTCCTGCGGCCCGACAGTTGGAGCCACAGGCACTCGTGTTGAGCTCAAGGTTACAAGCCAGTACGACCTGATGGCCATGTCGCCGCCAGCACCTTATGTATGGCTATCGTTTGGCACGCACAAATGCCACGCCGAAGTTGTGAAAGAGGAAACCGTATCCCAGGACGGACTCACATACATTGTTTCGGCGGAGGCGCCGCCGTTCTTGGCCACCAACTCCGGCTCGCCGACAGACGTGCCCATGACCGTTGTCATCGAAAGCACGACCGGCGAAGAGCTCGCACGCGCGCCTGTGGCTCGTTCGTTCACTTACCACGACCCGACCAGCGCTGCAGGAGTGCTTGCAAGTGCACCTGCATCTGGGTCGTCTGTTGAGGGCACAGCGGCTGACTCTGGCGCACCATCTGCATCAGAGGGCATGACACAAAAGTCACCCCCCCGGTCACCGGGCCATGTTGAAGGTCACAGCGAAAGTCCGCCGCAGCTGACAGCATGCACATCTGCTACGAGCAGCCCTGGCCAGACGCAAGACCAGCTGTCCGTGGAGACGAATACAAATACATTCTCATACCCCAACAGCGTTGACGCCGCGACCGCTGTTGCCGCCGCCGCCGCCGCTGCACAGCAAGCACAACAAACCCAGAACAACTTTGCCGCTGCCACTGTCGCTTCCTATAACCAAGACAACGCCAACATGCTTGGGGCTTACCGAAGCGCCTCGTTTTCCGACGGCTTTGCGCGTGCACCAACACACCACCCAGTCCGTGCTGCCGGGGGTGCTCCGACATGGACAACGCCGTCATACGGGAGCCTCGGGCATCACAACACCCAGCATAGCTCGCATGATCGCTACGGCATGGGTCGCAGCCACTCAGTTGCGCATATCCATGCGGCGGCGAATATCTCACGACCCCCGCTTTCGGCACCTCTCTCCGCGGCGTCCCAGGGAAATGTCCCTCAGCTGATTCGCACAAGCACAATCCAATCGACCTCGCCCGGTCCCGTCGGCGGCATGGGTGCTGCCGGGGCATATGGAGGTGGAGGCTGGGGCGGCTATCCTGCCAAAGCCGTCTTGTCGATCATGGGCAATCTGGACTTGATGGCCCAAGACTGGACACCAGAAGAATGGAACAACCGAAGACGCATTGTTCTATTTCGCAAAAAGCAAAGTGGCTGCCACCTGGAGACGACCTTTCGACCAGTGCCCATCAACGACCGTCCTCCGAACAGCATCTGCATCAGCTGTATCTACTGGGCAGAGAAGCAAGAGTGCTTTGTCACTTCGGTGGACACGATCAACCTCTTGGAGCAGCTTGTTGCTGCGCCGTCGCGCTTCTCGGTCGAGGAAAAGAACCGCATTCGCCGGAACCTTGAGGGATTCAAGCCATTCACCGTCAGCAAGGCCAAGGCTGAGAGCGAGGAGTTTTTCAAGCTGATCATGGCATTTGGAGCACCGAAGCCAAGAACGATTGAAAAGGACGTCAAAGTGTTCCCTTGGAAGATTCTTGGGCAGGCGTTGAAGAAGATCATCTCCAAGTACAGCGCCAGTCCGTCGGCCTCGCTTTCAACAACCACGTCAGCAGGCCCCTCGACACAGAACCAACATTTGTTGACCCCTGCGACGCTGAGCCCATCGTACCCCGTGTTGCCACCAACGCCCGGTTCCCTGTCTACAGGACCGGATGGGTCATCTGCCGTTAGCTATATCAGCATGGTGAACGGCTCCAACCCCGCAGATTCCCTTGCAAGCCCGAGATCGTTGTCTGGTGCATCATGGGTCTCTTACACCGGAAATGCGTCGTCAGCGCGTGGACTTTCTCCAACCACGGCAGCAGCAAAACCGCAGTCGCCTCCAACATCCAGCCTCCGTCTTGGTGGGCTGCCATATGACACGCGCGGCACCGGAGCTGCGAACACGCAGTCTGCACACTCATATTCGCATAATCAACACCATCAGACCCACCAGTCGCACCAGATGCACCAGGCACACCACACACACCAAGCGCATCAAATGCACCAGACGCACCAGACGCACCAGACGCACCAGACGCACAGCTTCAACTCGCCGCTTTCCTTGCCGTCAACAACCGGGGCGCAACCAACGACGACGCCCGGTACCACAGTCAACACTGTCGCTCATGGGCAGCGCTGGGATGGGTACGGAGTCGCTGGCGGCAATACGACATCCTACACAAACAATCACCACCAGCCGCACAGTCACAATGGTCAACTGTATAGCGCGACTTATGGCGACAATGTGCAGCGTGCTTAGTCTCTGGTTTGGGGTGTGGCGGTGGTGAGGCGGCGGCCGGTCAGCCGCAGTGATCTGCGGAGGCGTGTTTCCTTGCGCCATTCATTCGATACATACCGAGGCGGCTGCGCGGCCTTGGCTCACGACGGCGGAGATGGGACCTTGCAAGGCAGCAGCTGGTGATGAGGCTCGTCCTCTGCCTGGCTCCATCTGCGGTCGGCTGCGACACGGGTTGCCTCCTGACCGACTGGGCCTTGAAGCTGCCACCTAGGAGCGAGAACAAGTCAAGCGCTGTGCTAGATCCTGCCCGACACTGGTCAGACTACCAGCAACAGGCGGGTTGGGGGTACCATTCAGACTCTCACCGTCTTCAGGGTTCTCTTTTTTCTCGTGACTCGGCCTGCTTATCTTCAACGGCCAGCTTCCAGCAAGGCTACAGCAAGATGTCGATTCTCGAGATGGTGGGCATTGGTTGGTCAGATGCTCCTTTGCTGGGCCAATCACAAGTGGTGCCACACCACCTTTTCATGCAGTTCACGGCTCTTGTCTGCACAACAGACCTGACGCGGCCTCTCAACTCTTGTTACATCAGAAATGGGGGGCTGCAAAGCCTTGCATGCACTTTGTCTCGCGCACTTATACCCACCCCTCGTCTATTTTTGTTTTCATACCCCCCCTTCTCCTTCTCCCGTCCCTTACACTTTTTCCTGTTTATCTTTTCTATCGTCGCGATCACGAGTGGCAAAGATCATGCTCGGCTTGTGTGGTGAGCCTTGGACTCCCGCTCGTCCCTGCCCTGCACCAAAAACAATAGCTATGTCGGCATTGCACCAACGGCGCCTGACCGATGCCACGGCAAGTTCGGGACTGAAAATCATGATTCTCGCTACCTTGAGACAACCCTTGCGTGCTGCCCGCGGTAACGAACTGTCACGGGACTGGCCAAGATAGCCACTCGAGCCTTCGTTTGCTCTCAGGTTGCGACGTTGCCAGCCACACGCCAGGTCCTTCGCTCAATGTTGTCCTCTTCTTGCTTTGTTTTTTTGGTCTTCACTTCTCGGCTTGCACTCTGTGCGAACCAACTGCCGGTCACAGATGGGAGCTGTTTCATTCTTCGCCATACATTACCTCTCGTTGGAGTGCATTTTAATTCCCATTAATCGAGCCTTTTTCTTCTATTGTCTCTGCCTTTTTTCTCGCAGTTATCTTTTTCTTTCCCTGTCGTTTCTCCTGTCACTAGACTTTCTAGACCCCGCTGTGCTCGTTGCTTTTGTTTCTTATTGTTCCGCTTTTCATATCAAGCCTTCGCTGTACTTGTGAGTACGGATACTATTGTCTTGTCTTTATAAACGTGTTGCGCGCTTGCTACTTTGTCTTGTCGGGGTATTGTGCAGAGGCCGTCTGATCCTGGTAATAATGAGTTGAGAATCTCGCAGCTGTAGAATTGGACGCCATCTTGCTTTATCAACAGTGAACAAGCAGGCTGCAAAAACTATGATAACCGCCGCGACGGAACAAGTCCGGATGTCCTGGACTCGTGATTTGCGTTACCACAGAAGCTCGGTGAAATATAATCTGAAGCTGCTCAACATTGTCGATTTCATGCCGTCAGCTTCCCCAAGAAAATGTCCTGGTACACAGTCACAGCACACGGCGTTAGAGGACGTATTAGGCATATATAAAGTACCTAGGTAGTCAGATTTGGCCCTGTCACATCGATCTCGTATGCATACGTGGGCCTCAGGCCTCAACATGGACCTTGACATCAAATTTCCTCGTCGCTGCTGGCTTCGACAGAGTCCACACAATGCCCTGCGCCATGGTCTGATCCCAGTCTTTCGACACGGACAGCTTGGCACCGAAGCGCCGGAAGCCGTGCGGCACGCCCTTGTATAGATGGATGTCGGTGGGCACACTGAAGAAAACGTTAGAAGGGAGGGGCGAGGGAGGAAAGAAAAGAGGAAGGGAAAGGGAAGGGAAAGGAAAATAATGACAGAAAACAATACGCACCCCTCTTCAGTGAGCAGCTTAGCATACAACAGCCCCTCGTCGCGCAGGGGGTCCAGGCCACAGATGCCAAAGACAGTCGGCGGCAGACCGCGCACCTGCTCTGGCGCCGCGTTTCCCGGGTTCAGCTTGGTGTCGCTGGGGTCGGGCTTGCTGTCGGTGCCCATGAGCAGGTCCGTGAAGAAGCGCACAACGCTCATAGGCAGGATGGGCGCGTCCTTGTTTTCGATGGTGGACGACACCTCCGGACTGGCCAGGCGAGCCAGCTGTGGTGCATAACAGTCGGCATTCACGACGCAGGGGATCATGAGGACCTGGCCGGCGATGCGAGGTAGCGGCCCCTTGTCGCCGCCTAGGTCGTCGAGCCGTCCCAGGTGCTGCTCAAGCACAAGCGACGATGACAGGTGGGCGCCACCTGAGATGCCACCGACGACGATGCGCTCCGGGTCAATGCCAAACTTTGTCACAGCGGTCGCGTGGATCCAGACGAGTGCGTCCTGCGCGTCGTTCCAGGCGGTCGGGTATGTGTACTCGGGCGTGTGGCGGTAGTTGAGGTTGAGCACGACGACGCCAGCGCTGAGCGCGAGGTTGGCACAGATACCGTCCTCCGATGCGAGCGAGCCGAACAGGTAGCCGCCACCGTGCAGGTGCATGTACAAAGGCGTTTTGCTGCCACGCGGCACCGTCTTGGGCCAGTACAGGCGCCCCTCGAGCGAATAACCATCACGCGCCGGCACGGAAACGTCGATCAGGTCAACGCGGTCAGCCACAGCCTTGAGGCCCTCAGCGGCGACAGCCTCACGGAGCGCATTGTTTGCCGCCCGTTTCTCCACGGGCGACAGGCTGGCAGCGGGCGGCGGTGGCAGGTTGGCCTCCACGGCAAGCCACTCCTTGCTAGCGCCGCCGTAGCATGAGAAGTCCATGATGGTGGTGATGGTGGTGGTGGTGGTGGTGGTGGTGGTGGTGGTGGTGATGGTGATGGTGACGGTGGCGATGACGGTGAGTGACGGTGAGTGATGGTAAAACGACGGCGAGAACGACAGTGACAAGGTCATGTATGACACGAGCGGTGCGAAACACCAGCTTAAGTGCGATGCGGCTCCAGGAAAGTCTGGGGACTTCGGCAAGCCACCCCAGGTTAACCCACACTTTGCCAATGCCGATCTCCACAATCCCCACAGCCGAAGCGCCGAGAAAGGAAAGCCAAAACAGTCGACGGCAACGACATACGTGCTACTAGGTAATAGGTAGTTTTGGGCATTCGTATTTGCTTGATTCGGTCTTCGTGACTGTTCTGGTACCATCGGCTTCTCTCCTCTGCATCCACTTAAGCTCTATCAATTACCCCTGCCTCCCTCTCTTCTGGCCATGAATTATTCCAACCTCCTTCGAGATGTGTTGGCCGACACACAAGGATTAACATGGTATGTAAAAGACAGACTTCATCATACTAACTGGATTTCTAATGTGTGGAGAGCTGGGAAGAAATGGTTGCGGTACATGTTTACCGGGGTGAATGCTATGTTCAAAAGGGAGAAAAAAAATATGTACAGAATAAGACTCGAAGTGAATGATATACCTATATATAGAAGAGATGAGTCGAGACCAGCTCAGGCGGGCCCTAGGCCGCGTTGTATACGGCAACGTACGAAACCTCCTGGAAAAGATCGTGTTAGAAGGAGCCGGCGACAGGATGTGCTGTCGGGATATGGAAGACGTACCATCATGGAGCTGGCACCGCCAAGTGTGCTGTCATCTGGGTAGCCGGGCTAGTACGACAGTTAGCTGGGAGCCTGTGCCATTGGATGGATCGGGGATGGCGTGCAACGTACCCAAGATCCGCCCACGGCGACATTGAAAATGATGTACAATGGGCTGTGGCAGAGAGCGTTCCAGCTGGCCTCGTCATTAACGCGCCACCCGGTGACGGCATTGTACGCATTACCATCCAAGAAAAAGGTAATGGTCTCTGCCTGCCAATGGTTGGGTGACCGGTCGAACTCGACGCGCCACGTGTGCCAGCTCTGGTCCGGGATGCTGGTGGACCCCTGGATTCCAACCGGCTCGCCGCAAGCACCGCCGGGGTAGTGGTCACAGTGGATGGTGCTATAGGCAGTCGGCCGACCGTCGACGGTCTCGAGGACGTCGATTTCACCACAGGCCGGCCAGGAGGTACCTTCTCGCAGGCTCTCGCCGAGCATCCAGAATGCAGGCCAGATGCCCTGCTTGGTGCTGCGGTCGCCATCCCCGAACCGTATGTTGGCCTCGAGCAAGGTTCGCGAACCAGAGGCCGGGGTAAATGTGTAGGTGCTTTCGATACGGCCGGACGTCCAGGAGCCGTCGGGGCTCTTCTGGGGGAATATCTGCAAAGTTTCCCCTCCGGACAGCTGCAGATTCGACGAGGAGCTGGTGTAGGTCTCGATCTCGGCGTTGACACCAAGATGTCCGGTTATGATGTTCCAGTTGGCGGCGCTGGGTGACGAGCCTTGACTACCGACAAAGGTGTCGGCCCAGACCAGATTGAATCCGGAGTACGTAGGGACACTCCACGCGTGACCAAGAGCAGGCATACATGCCAAAAGAGTGGCGATGAAGGCCGTGTATGTCGTGAACATCTTGTCGATCACTATCTCGCACAGTAAACAAGAGAAAGGAGATGGGGAGAAGAAAAAGTTCTGGTGCTCAGCAAAGAGAATGGGGATGGGGGAAGAGAAAGTACTGTTGCCCAGCAAGAGAATGAGGATGGGGAGAAGAGAATGTACTGGTGGACAGCAAAGTGAATAGAGATGAGGAGAAGAGAATGTACTGGTGGCTCAGCCACTTGAAAAGCCAAACAAAAAAGTAAAGAACTGAGGCGGAAAAGAGCGCGAGCCTGCAGGCGACGACGAGAGGAGAGGGCTCGTGACAGTGCCAGAGTCTTTATACCCCGGGGCAAAGCACACAAACAGGCGCTACGAGTAGATCATCCTCGCATGGTGGTAGGACCCTCTGAACGAGTGTCCAAGACAGGGCGCCATGAGGGGACTGGGGAGGGGAGGAGGGAGAATGGCCGAGGGAGTAGCCTCTGTCGACCCTGGTCACTCTCCCAGTCGTCTTTCACGGGACTGCAACGACTCATGATACGTCTGCTGCTGTGCATGGCGGTAATAAAAAGGAGATGACTACTCCGTACGGAGTAATGCTGCTCAGTGAATTAGACGGAGGCCATGGCATGTGTTGCACCGGGGGGGTTCCTCCACATCACCGTCCGTCATGGAGGGTGTCATGTTTCAAAACATTGGCTTGGACGGGATCAGTTTTTGGCGTCCCGCCCTCACACAGGCAGCCTCCGAGCGAAGGCCACCTTGGAAAGCTGCTGTTCTCTGTTGGGAATATGAACCTGCTCGTCGACTTGAGCTGAGTCTCCAGATCCACAACTCACATACGGAGTAGACGGTCTGATACTCATAATGGCTGAATACTCTGTAAGCATATATCTAATAAAGCAGATTGCTCAGCTTTGGTTTTCAGACACAAAACAAGAGGCCACGATGGACGTTGAAAGATTGCTTGTGGGGAATCCTGTCAAGAGCGCAGAGGCCCATCGCAGGCGCTAACGAAACGTTTCGTTTCTGAAAAGACCCCTATTCGAGATGAAACAGGACGTTTCTGGGCACTGACCTGCGAATGCTATTTGCCAGCACCAGGCGCATGGTACCCCCTGTTGATGGTATCAGGGGTGTGATTGTTCATCTGATGTTCTCATTCGCTTCCGAGCTACAATGTCGACGAACGGGGCAGATTCCCACTGAACCGAGCCTGAACCACTACAGGGACCAATCACGAACAAGGCGACATATCCAGGGGCATCAGGGCATCATCCCATGTTAGACAATTAGCCCTTTGTCATCCACACCATTTCTCATGAACGTTCATGATGCCAGCCTCGTGACCACCAATCTGAACACAGAGAGGGCCGTGTCGAGGCTGATGTACCACGAATCAGTCGTAACCTGGCGAGGGGCCTGAACGACATGGAAAATTGATGGGAAACAGAGCTGTCCCGTGCCACGGCCGTCCTCATCGGCGAGTCAAGGGGTCTCAGCCTTGAGATCTGGAAGTCTTTGATTTTGATGCAACGTTGTGACTAGGGCCCTGTGGTAGCGTCGACACCCATGGGACACTGACACAGGATGGCACGAGGTTGAGCTATTGTACAGGGGCTCTTCGGAGCGAGTCCATGTCATCTGCGATATTTTGCATTCGGGTATGCTTGCATTCAGGTATGCTTGCATTCAGGTATGCTTGCATTCGGGTTCACTTTTGCTCGGCCAAACCTACCTCGGTTTATGATCGTCGTGGGTCAGTCGCTCATGGAGAATATATACAGTTTCCTGAAAAAAGGCTCTTGATATACACGAGAAAGGTTGAAATCCAGGCGTGCCGACAAAATCATATTCCAAAAGTTTCCAAAAGGCCAAAAAACATCCAAAAATGATCTCCCAGTATTTTTGTTGGCACGCAAAAGCCAGAGCATTCATTGGATAGGGCCTGGGGGGCGTCTCTTCTTTACTGCTCGTTCACAAACAGACCAGCCATGCCCATGCCCGTGCCAATGCACATGCTGGTCAGCAAGATCTTCTTCTTTGTCCGCCGAAGTTCGCTCAGGCCTGTGACAACCTGGCGCGCGCCGGTGGCACCCAGAGGATGGCCAAGAGCAATGGCGCCACCGCGCGGATTCATCTTGGACCAGTCAAGAGCCAGTTTATCGCGGCAGTAGACGGCCATGCTGGCAAATGCCTCGTTGACCTCGATCACGTCAATGTCGTCTAGCGTCAGGTTGTACTTGGCTAGCAGCTTCGGAATAGCCAACGACGGGCCAATACCCATGATGCGGGGTGCCAGGCCGGCCACGGTGCTTCCGACGTACTTGCCGACAATGGGTTGGCCCAGGCGCTGGGCGGTGGACCGCTTCATCAATAGCAGCGCGGCCGCACCATCGGTGACCTGGCTGGCGTTACCGCCCGTGGTGGAGGCACCCCACTGCGGGAAGGCCACCCGGATCTTGGACAACGCCTCAAAGGTGGTGCCGGGGCGAATGCCCTCGTCACGAGCCAGGGTGACTTCCTTCCAGTTACCCTGGGCGTCCTTGACGCGCGTTGTGATGGGCGCAATCTCATCGTCAAAGAGGCCGTCGGCCTGCGCCTGCTCGGCGCGGCGAAAACTCTCCACGGCATAGCGATCCATCTCCTCGCGTGTGATGCCAAAATCACGGCTGACGTTCTCACTGGTCCAACCCATTGCCATCTGACAATCAACAGACTCCTGACTGTGCTTGGTGACCTCCTCGTCAAATGGCTGCTCGAGAGCATCGCCACCGGCAGACATGGACTCGGCACCAATAGCAATGCCAATGTCGATGTTACCGGCAGAGATCTGGTTGGCGATGTCGGCGGTGACCTTTAGGCCGGACGAGCAGAAGCGGTTCAGCGACGAGGCAGCAGCAGTGTTGGGGAAGCCGGCAGCCAGCGCAGCGGCGCGCAGCTTGTAGGCGGCCTTGCTGTCTGACACATTGCCGAGGCAGATATCCTCGACGAGAGCGGGGTCTAGGTTGCTGCGAGTGCGGACCTCCTTGAGCAGCGCATAGACGATGTACTCCAAAGAGGTGTCCTTGAAGCCGCCCTTTTTGCCCTTGGTAAGCGGCGTCCGGATAGCAAGTGTGATGACAATATCGTCGGGGTTTTTGGCCGTCCTGGAGACGAGCCGGTCAGCAAAAAGTCAGAGAAGTGGCAGGGAGCGGGAGAGCGGGAGAGCGGGAGAGACGAAAAAAACAGCAGAAAAAGACGTGAAGAAAAGAAAGCAAAAGAGACGTACAGCTCGTTGACGGCGCCTTTCCCCGGCGCCAGGTGCTTGAGAATTGAGCCCAGACGTTCAGCCATTGTGATTTGAGGCAGGAGAGCAAGTCGTGTGATGTCGAACGAGGATGAGGACGAAGAAAAAGTTTGGCGCAGGTTTTATGCCTTATGGGGACACTCAACGCGTAGCAAACTGTGCCGTAAGATACCACGGTGCCTTTGCCGAGGCTACATTTTGTTCCCTCTTTACGGAGTAAGTTGTGGCGACCTAGGTACGGCAACATCAACGGCAGTTCGACCTCTCCACTCACTCGCAGATTCCCCGCTGGAATGATTAGTATTAGCGTTTCCCGACGCAGAGGAGGGGGATCTTGCTCGGATCAATGTCGCGACCATCTTTTGCGGATCCGAGGCGGAACAAGCCACACCCACTAGCCACAGATGTGGCTGCTGCCGCCACACAACATTTCCAGTCAACGGACGGACCGCTACCAATCGGACTCAGCCGACCGAAATGTGCAGATCGGCAGCCCCTGGTCGATGGTAACACGATATCTTCCCTCGACGCAGCCTCTCTTCCCTGTTGTCCAGGGGTGGATATCATCGCCGTACATGTACTCCGTATTCCGTCGCAACAATATGGTGCCCGTGCGACAGTAGGTTGAACTTCTCAGCTGGCGCTGGCGTGGCGCCGTTCGGCTACCTCAACAGAAGCAGAGATCAGGCTGCCCTAGTTGCGGAGAATTTCACTTGTGGAATGCTCTTTGTTCCCAGGAGATGCCCATGTAAGCTACGGGCCGCTCTGGCCAGCCCTATCTCATGGCCTTTTGCTTTGTCCTGCAATTGTTCAGCTCGGGTTTTTTCTTTTCTTTTTCGATGGGAAGAATGTATGCACCGCCTTCATCTTGACGCTTTTTGATCGGTCTCCATCTCTTCGCCGTGCACCTCCTGCCACCTTTCCGGTTACTATTCCCCTGGTCTTCCGTCCCTTCTCCTGATCGAAACGCTGCTGTGCAGTGCAAAGACGGCGCAAGGCTGGCCACTTGGCCCAACACATCTTCGACGCTCTAGACGTCAGACGACGGCATCGTGCAAGGCTTCCACTGTCTGCGGATAGCTGTCCCTTTCTCTTTTTCTTTGTTTTTTCCCTGTACCTTTCCCTTTCCTTCCCTTCCCTTTCTCTTCCTTTCCCTTTTCTTACTCCTTCCCTCTCTCTTGCTATTTCCCCTTCTACACATATACTCTCCACGACTGCGTCTCTGTCGACTTCCTGCTGTAATTGAGCCATTGCTCACTCGTCCTTCGGCACTCCAGACCTTACGATGCGTTTCTATGTCCAATTGGCTGTCTTGTTGCTCGCAGACACCGTCGCAGCATCGCAATCGGCCAAGCGTGGCCTCGTGTTCACGCCCAACGCCTCGTGGCCCCATGACAACTATGTCTGGACGAGTTCACCGACCGACCTGACCTGGTACTACAACTATGGCGCCTCGCCGTCTCCTGTCTACAGCAACTTGACACAGGAACAGTTCGAGTTTGTGCCCATGCTGTGGGGGGCACCAACGGATACGGCAGACACGACGTTCCTGACGACGGTCCAGAGCCTCATATCGGGAGGAGAAGACATCAGATCCGTCATGACGTTCAATGAGCCGGAGCTTTCTACTACTTACGGCGGCAGTAACGTCGACCCGACAGTTGCAGCCAAGGTCTGGGTGTCTAACATTGCCCCATTGCAAGAACTGGGCATCAAGGTTGGCTTACCTGCCTGCTCCGGAGGCACAGACGCCATCCCGTGGCTACAACAGTTTCTCGGCAACTGTAGCAAGCAGCTGAGCACTGCGAAAAGCACTAAAAACTGCTCCTACGATTTCATCCCTTTGCATTGGTACGGGAACTTTGAAGGTCTCGCAAGCCATATTGGCACATACGCCGCAGCGTACGTTCTCTCCCCTTTTCTCTTTTCTCTTTCTCTTTTTCCTCCTTTATTTTTGAAATAATCAGACGCATCCAGGGCTAATCTTGCGGCCGTTTTCGATAGATTCCCAAATGCCAGTCTTTGGGTCACCGAGTTCAACTTCAACGACCAGGATCTCTCGACGACGCAGGATTTTTTCAACACATCCACCGCCTACCTCGACAGGCTGACCTACATTGAACGCTACTCCTATTTCGGCGCGTTTCGGTCGTCCGTGTCCAATGTTGGTCCGAACGCTGCCATGCTCAGTGATGGCGGCAAATTGACCGACATTGGGGCATGGTATCTCGGCCGGCAGGCCACGGGGGTCGCTCCGTCTAGCAAGGCGTCGCCTGCCCCGTGCCTTTGGAGCAGCGTTACATATTTACGCGCACTTGTCGTGTCATGGCTGACTTGTGCCATTCTTCTGGTAGTTGTCTGAAATTGTCCGTGCATCTATTCCGGTTTGGGGGTGTTTTCACTTTCGCTTCTTTTTTTTAGACGTATAGACTGCATCAATTTGACGCGCACCTTCTTTCACGGCCGTCTTAAGAGACCGGAGACGTCGCTTGCTTCATCACCAGAAATGCTGATTTAGGCTCCTATTCTGCACCAGTTTGACAATCTGAGAGCTCTACAGTCCACACTCACCATCGCCAACATTAAGGCCCCATACCCACGGTCTGCTTAAATTCGGCCGCGGTGCAAAAACTTATTGGGAAGATCGACGTGCTTGGCTCGCAAGTACTCGCCAAGGTTCTTGCCAAGGGTATCCAGCTCGCTGGTAGAGTTGTAGCCGCGGTCAAGGTGGTCCAGCAGCAGGAAATGCACGGCGCGGATGCCGGGCATCTCGAAACGATCAATCTGTTTGCCCTTGTCGCTCTTCTCCAACAGCTGCTTGATCTTGGTAATGGTTAGGATGCTCCGCAGCCAGTCATACTCGTCGTCGTGGCGGACGTAGAAGCCGACATTTGCATCGCTCGCCTTGTCGCCAGAGCGGCCGCCGACGATCCAACCCAGCGGACCGCGAGTGGTGGGACCAAAAGAATCGAGAGGCACCGGGTTTGTGGTCTCGTAGCTCTTCTGGTCGCGTGGGTAGTCCGTCCGTACGTTCACCTGCACGGGAATGTCGATGGACGTGCTGGACCAGAGAAGGCGCGCTTGGTGCTGAACCTCCTTCTGCGGTAGCAACGTCACAAAGTATTCGTAGAACGGCTTACCCTCCGACTGGCGCATGTCATTGCCTAGCGTGGCACCAGGGCAGCTCTGCAAGAAATTCTCCAGGCACCATCGGTTAAGGCCTGGCACGTCGACACTGTTCCTGTCCATGAGCTGCCGGTTCTTTGTCTGGGCGAAGATGCGGAGGTCCACGGTCGAGCTTTCAATGCTGCGCGGGTTTTCCATGCTGTACCCAGTCAGCTGGAAGGACAGGCAGGTGAACTCCTTGATGTTTTGGCCGATCGAATGGCGGATCTGCTTCTCCGTCCATTCGGCCTTGGCCTCCAGGTCCAGGCCACAGATGTAAACGTGAAACTCGGCCTGATAGCCGCCAAAGGCTGTAATGCCGACCTTGGTCGTCGACGGCGCGGGGAGGCCCTTCACGCCAGTGACAAGCACTTTGTCTTTCTCAAGCTGCTCCATGTGGATGCCTTCGATAACGGCCGTCACATCAGAACCGTAGTACAGGGGGCCCTGGATCTCGTACAGAAGCTGGGACGAGACGGTGCCAACGGAAACCTGGAGTTGGGGAGTTAGTACATGTACTGCCAAGTCTACCGTCAAAGGGAGCAATGAGTAGACGTACCTCGCCGTCAGTGTTTGGCTCCTTGGAGATCGTGCACGTGCCGTCGCTGAAGATGTCGGCAATTGGGAAGCCAATATTCTCGCAGTGTTCCAGCAGGTTTTTGAAGCCGGAGTAGTAGCCGCCGCAGACGTAGGACGAGCACTCAATCAAGTGACCAGCAATCAGGGAGCCTGCCAGAGAGTCCAGGTCCTTCTCACGGTCCCAGTTGTGCCACCACATAGCGGCTCCAACCGTGGTGGCAGCATCGGCCACACGACCGCAGATGACAATGTCGGCGCCTTGGCGGAGAGCCTCAGCAACACCGGCGCCGCCAAGATAGCACTGAGCACACAGGATGTCAAAGCCCCACTCGCGAAACGGCCGGCGCGTTGTGAGGCCGACAAAATCCTCGCCCGAAGCGTAGAGGCGCTTCACCGTATCGGTCACATCGTCACCAGCCACCCAAGCGACCTTCAGATTGAGACCCTGACGCTGGACCTCGGCCAACACAACCTGGGCGAGCATCTCGGTGTCACTGGCGCCGGCGTTGACAGCGAGCTTGATGTTTTTGGACTGGAGATAGGGCAGAGCAGGCGTTAAGTTCTCCATGAACGAGGGGTCGTAAAGGCCGTCAACTTTGTCGGGAAGTTTTCCTTCGGCCTTGAGCTTCTCGTTCTCCACCTTCTGCGCACCATGCAGCGTCATGGTGCACTCGGAGAGCCAGTCTCCAATGATGCAGTCGACATCACAGTTCTTGGCAATGTCGCCAATTGCGCGCTGTCTGTCGGTGAAGCCACCAGAGCAGCCGGCGATGCGGATACCGCGCTTGGCCGAAGACATGATGAGTGGACTGGGGAAAGAAATGGGCAAGTGGTAAACGAAGAAAAAAAAGGGGCTTAGAGAGATCGGCTAGGTGGAAGACACGGAGAAGAGGCAAATGTTGGCTTTTGTAGCCGTATCTGTCAACGTACGCTTCCTGTGTGAAGTCCAGCTCAGTCTCGTCCCTTTCTCAAATTCTTGGCCGCCGAATCGGTTTTATTTGCATTCTGCGTTATGGGGGAGGGATCAACATACCCAGACCAAATCACAGGACCCATTTTGACCTTGGCAAGGTGCGCCCCCTTACGGTCGACCCTCTTTCCGCGAACTGTGCTGATCTGTCCGGATGATGTCTTCCATCGACATCGAGTTATGGCAATGGTCTAAGCTGGTGGCCGTACTCCGTAAGCATAGATTGGTACATGCTTACGTACCTCTTGGAGTAGCCAAGAGCACCCCGCCTCTGCCAACCATCAGTGCCTTCCTTTCTAAAACGGACTATTACGAGTACCTGAGGATCTGCGTTGCTCGTTGGTTTTGTTGAAGCGTTGACTTACACGGCTAAAAGTGGAGACTGGTTTCCTAAGTGCACCTTTTGACAGAATGACAAAACACTTCCACTCCTGTCTTTTGAAATGCCCATTAAATAGCCTCATATCAATCAACAGAAGAAGCAGTGCCCATTTCTGTCTTCTAGTGGCGTTTCTCAGACTTCTTGTCTTTCGTACGTTGTGAGTGGTTGACAAGTTTGACTCTGATTTATGGCTCCCCGCAAAGAGATCACTTGAACTAATATTTCTTTATAGCTTGCCTCGGAAAACAAAAGCCGTAGATGCTACCAACCTATCCTGCCATACCTACCCTCCGAGTACCTTTTATATTCAAGCTGCTTGACCTTAGGACATGGACTTACTCCGTAGGGCTTTAGTCAAGATGGTGGTGCATGAGCAGATCGAGTTAAAAAAACGCGAATCCAAATAAAAAGAGGCACATCACTCAACATGGAATGGCCCTCCATCTCAAAGGCGGAAGCTCGGCACCGTTTTGCAAGGGCCACTGCGGTTCTTTGACGCTGTGCATCGCCGTGTCCATTATGTATTGCGGCTTTGCATTCTTTTGTTTTCTCCTCAATTACCCCTCCTCTCCCGCCATTGACCAGGACATTGTCAGACAGTTATTCCACTGCGTACCATCATACCCGACATCCGCGCGAGGGCTGTCGCTACATACGGTATATGGCTCCATGGCCGCAGCAGCTCCAAGGCATTCCGGATGTGGGTATCCTCGCACGTATACGGAATGAACTTGAGGGCTGGTGCATTGTGTGTGACCACCATCATGGCCAGAAATGCAAATGTCCTAGATGTAACCCGGTTGTAAGCCAACAGACGCGTTTGGGGAAAAAGGGAAGAAACCGGCAAAACGAACGTACGTCCACAGAGCGATACTGGTTCCCAACTGCCATCCTAGCAACTGCTCCGCGGCGACATCGAGAGACAAGGCCATATATCGGAAGCATTCTGTTGCTGCGGCGTGCGCTAGTGCAATGTCCTCGGGACTCTCCCTCTCGCTGCCGTAGGCTTCCATGACCTTGAGTACAGATGGCCACTCCAGAACCCCGAAGATCGAAAAGTACTGCAGGCGCAAAAATGACTTGCGTGCATCGAAAAGAGGAGAGTCGTCGAGAGGGAAGCGGATCGCCATGGGTAGATGGCGATGCCATTCATGCGCCTGATTGCGTAGCTCGTTCGCAACTACAGGGGCGTAGACAGTTTTCCCATCTAGACACCAGTCAGATATGGAAGCCCGACTCGGGAGAAATCTCAGCACAGTCCGTCTCCGTACGTCAGTCTCACCCACTCACCATGGTAACCAACAACATCCAGCATAGAGCACACGAGCTTTCGGAGGCTGATCTGTGCCAGAAAATAGTAGTAGCCAGTGGCCTCGTTCTCAAAAAGCGGCAATGGGATGATTTCGTGGTAGGCACGGTGGCCAATCGTATGCACCCGCAATGCCCCCTCAAATTCACTGGCCGTCCTGTCAGTCTGCACTGTTCCCTTTATGGACAGTTTTCTCTTGCTTGTTGCTGGAACTTACTCGGACATTATCGAGCAGGCCCAGAAGGCCCTATGCCACGGCTCGCGCGAAGCCTGGTCCAGTCCCTTGAACCAGCGGGTGCTCAGAATATTCATACAGTCGCGTGTCCCTTCCATGATCACGTTCCACGACAGCAGAGGGTGCAAAGTCAGCTTCAAATAAGCTGCCTGAAGAATACGGCAGTGCAGATTCGTCAGCGTGCAGCCCAGGAAGGTGAATGTCTCCATGAGACGGCTGCCATGGGAATAGTAGTCGAACCCTGGTACTGAACCGGGCTTGATGTTGGCTTTATTCTGCATAATGGCCCCTACCGCCAATATGAACATGGCCAAGCACCTGTTTTGCTCGTCCGGTGCGAATCCTTCCGCAGACGCGGCGTTCACCACCGTGTACGCAACCGTGGGCTCAAACAGGGGTATCCAGCCCAGGAAGTCCTCCACAAACTTCTGTAAAAGAAGCAAGACGGCGCGCTTTGACACGTCTGGAAGGACAGTTGAGCTCTGCACCATGCTTTGCTTGAAAGCGTTGCCTGTTGCCATCTCACTGTCGAAAAATTCGCCAGAGTCGTCGTAACTCTCTGATGGAACGTAAGGCGGGCAATCGAATGTGATGAGGCTCGGTCTTGCGCTGTACTGGCCGCGTTTCGTCTCTTTCCGGGATTTGTGCAATTGGTGGTCGGGGTTGACTGTGATGCCCGGGCCTGTGGTTGTTGAGCTAGCTACCGAGCCTTGGCGGCGCTGATAGATGCGCCCATCTATCGCTGAACTGCTTCCAGTGCTTGCACATGTAGTGTCCACGGAGACGTTACCAAAGCAGGACACGCCGCTGTCTCCGATTGTTGCAGGGGCCGATGAGCCATTGAGCATTGACGGCAGCACCATAATACTACCACCACTCCTAGCAGGTAATGCAGGCCAGGCAGGCATGGCGGCAGCAAGGGTTCCGGGCCACGTAGGACTCCCTCCGCTGTTAGAAATGGGGCCAGCAGGTGGTATGAGCTGAAGTTTCCCGAGCTCTGTCCATCTTGACTCCAGCTCCGCTAGTCGTTGCTCTATGACGCACTTAGGATTACTCGGGGACGAGGCACTGCCACTCGCCGAAGGACCCGATTTAGAAGGGGTTTGAGACTTCCTTCCTTCCTTCGACGAAGCCGCTGTGGTGGCCGGTTTCCTATACTGGCATTGGACACCCAAACCGGCGCAGAAGCTGCATGAGGGCCGCACGGCATCACATTTCTGTCACAACTGTTAGAAAATGTAAAGGATAGGAAGGGGAGCAGAGCAGAATGGACGAGCTTACCGTTTTTCGAAAGCGGCATAGGTTACACTTGTGGCCGTGCGAAATCAACTAGTGCATCAGCGAGTGCTTGTTCCATGACTTTGGTTGCTCAAACCCAGCCAGCACCTCCGAAAGGTAGTCTCACCGCTATGGAAATCCGTTTCCTCGGGTAGTTCGAGACGCTGATCAGAGGAATTGCATGGGATCCAGATACCCCAGGTCCTGTTTCATTGACAGGTTGGTCGTCTTGTGGGGCTGGTGGCTGCTGTTCAGAGCCTTGACCTTTGTTTCGCAGCTGGCTCCCCGACTGACGTCGACTGGCCCTACTGTCCAGAGTTGCTGGGCCGGGGTCACTGGAGCCATCTGGTGCTGCGTCGTCGAGTATTCGTTTGACTGGCATTGATGGAGAGTCGAATTCGGCGAATGGGGAGAATTGTGAACGTACGCCTTTTGCCGCTCTCTGTACATGTATACACTTGCTCTTCAAGTCCAGCACCACGCAATCGGGCCAACGCTCTGCCCCGACTTGCTAAGGCTTGGTGCAAAGCGCGGTGTCTCGAGAATGATCGATTTATCCGGGGGACGTGCTGCAGTATTCCGGCCCACGTTCCTTCATAAAATCTGTTGATAGTTTGACTCGCTTTGATCTTGAAAGCCGTTCGAGGTGAGCTGTAAAAGCCATTGCAACTGGCGAGGTCGTTGTTTGATATCGTCTTCCGAGAACCCGAGAACCCGGTTCTCCGACATGCTTCCCCGCATTTCCATCACCAATACCCGCATTCTGCGGAGAACCTTTTCACGAATCGAGCCAAGATCGATTCTCTCGCTGGGTTAGCGCGCTGCGGTGATCGACTTGTTAATCTTCTTGATGTCATCACGAGCTCCCGGCGATTGCGGGACCTTCAAAGATCAAACCCGTTCCTTTTTTCTTCGCTCACGCGGTACCTTATGAACATGGCAAGAAATGCGCATATTGGTTGGTGTCTGAGTCTTGCTGGAGATGGTATTAAAGTGCACAAATAAACCGGCAACCGGCCAGCCTATGGCACTTGGGGCTCAATTTTGACAATCTCCATATGTACGTCCTGCGCTTCTCCTATTGTTTTGTTCGAAAAAGGATCGTCTCCATCGCTGAACGGTCGTCCAGTAAGTCGGCTCGCGCTGCGACTCTGTTTAGCCCATTCGGTGTACTCCCTCTTTTCCTCCGGGGTTGCGGCAAGCTTGAACAGCTCCATAGCAAGCCTGTACGTGTCGTCACCAAGGCCAACGGCAAATGCCGGGTCGACCCTGAAGCCCAGCCTCGCCATTGACAAAAGGTAGAACCCTTGTGTGCCCCCCCCGGTCTCGGATAGTTTGGCGGGTAGGTTTGCCACAGACATCGTATATGGGTCGGTAAGAATGTTATGTAGCAAATAAACGGTCGAAGAGACGTAGAGCAACACAAGGGGAATAAAATCGCGGCTTGTCGCTTCGCCGGACGAAGGAGTTCCGGTTGAGGTACCGCGTCCCCCTCTTGTCGGGGTCGACGTTGCTTTCATGGACTCCAGAGCTTGGGCCAAATCAAAACCGCCGATACCATACGCACGTATTTCAGATTCTGAAACTGACAAGAACTCACTTGGAGCATGCAGTGGCTCGTCCAAAAGGTCTCTGTCCCGGAGCTCTCCATATGCTGCGAATAAGGCATCAACCAGCCGGGGAAGAGTGCAGTGGCTTGCGGCCAAGCCTAGCTTGCCAAATGGACTCTGGGAGAAGCAGTCCAGAACACCAAGTGCCGCGAGTCGTACATCCCACTCAGCGTACTTGGACGAGCTTGCCCATTTTGGCGGCTCCTCGATATGGTGGCTAACGCGGTCAATAATGAGCGACGCCACAACACCGGCATCTTTGGTCGAGTCGTTCGTGATGGGTCCAATCGAATCTGGAAGAGCTGATGTGCGCAAGAGCGCCAGCATTTCGAGAAACGCATCAGGGGTTTGCTTGGACGAAAGCATGAGCAGAACAAACTCAAAGGGCATCTCGCTCCAGAACCAAGTTTGAGATGCGATGGATATGCCCGAGGTGGAGAGTTGGCTGAGTTGGTGTTGCGTCGGCGCTGACATCTCGGGTTGGGGCTGACTCAAAGAACCAAGAGCAACGAGCCGGAGAAGGGACATCACGGCACCGGCATCGATGTCCGAGGCCAGTTGACGCACCATGTAGTCCGGGTGGTCTGCCAGGCTGTCACTTGGGCTGTTGAAGGCGGGCCCGGCAACAAGATATATAGTTGCCTGCGCAATTGGCAGAAGGGAGGCACGCACATGTGGCGCAAGGCCAGCAGGATCGCACCGGAGAATGTAGCTCAAAAGCGCCACGAGCGCACGCACGGGGGCGTAGTATTCCTCCCGCAAGCATTGAGACCAGATGCCGAGGATGAGCTGGCAGAAATCAACTGTCAGGCGTGTTGTGCCTTGTGTCCCTTCTAGCTTCGGAATTCTTTGAAGGATAAGGAAAGCTAGCGACTGCTTTCTATTCGAAGGGAAGCTGTATCGGGAAAACAGCTCGACAGTGGATGGCTCTCCAGGGTGGCCTTGATAGCCGAGAACATCTTGAATAAACTGGCGAGTCTGCGTAAGCGTCGACGGAAGGGCAGGAAAACGGACGAGAAAGAGGGGAAAGACGAAGATGAAGAAGCAGGAAAGCAACGCAAACTTACAACAAGGGTACGATCTTCTTCGGATGACCTAATGGTCTCATTTGGGGCGGTCGAAGCACCACCAATGGACATGCTTGGCGATGCATTCAGAACGTCGGCATCTTCGACGACAAGCGTCTCCAAGGGCCGTGTCGGACTATCTATAACATTCCGCCGCCGCTTGTTTTTTGCCGGGCTACGCTCAATCGCCGAGCCGACCATACTGGCACCGGCATCCTTGAGTCGCCTGCTGAACGCCTTGCTGGGGCTGGGCAGCAGCTCAACATCGTCAAACCCGTCTGCGACATTCCAGTTGGACCGGCCTACTGCGTTTCTCTTCGGTGTAGTCGGACCGTCCAGGCGGTCAGTACGACGGCCCTTCTTGCTCTTGTCGGCTTCCTCTCTCAGATCCTGTTTCGCGAACTCGAGCTCAGTGGTCGCGGCCCGTTGTGCGGCAACAGCCGCCTCCACCCGCTGGCGCTGCCTTTCAAGCTCCTCATCCTTTTGTTTTTGTATCTTCTGCACTTCAGTTTCGTGCTTGCGTTGTGCTGTCTCGTACTTGTTTTGCATCATCGAGGCTTTCCCTTGCGCCGTGTAGAGATCCGTTTCCAGCATCCGGACGCGAGCCTGAAGGGCGGCAACGACAGTATTTTCCGCAGCACCGGTGTTGACGCTTCCGGTGCTGTTACCGAGGGCTTTGGCCGATGCCACAGAAACGCCATTGGGTCCAGCCGCCAGATCGAGTCTAGGCAGCGGAGGCGGCCGAGTTGTTTCGGCGTCGTCTTGTGCTGGTAAGGAAGGATTGCGAAGCTGCTGTGGTAGCCCACGATAGTAGACACTGCCTCTGTTGCCGGGTTTTGCGGCAGGAAGCGGCACGTCGACAAAGCTCCGTTGTGAGTAGGCAGGGAGAGGCAGAGGGGGTGGCGCTGCTGCCGCTCGCCGGCCTGCAAAGGCGTGCTGAGCAGGCACGCGGGCAAGCTCGCGAAGCACATCCGCATCGGCCTGGTCAGCATCGTCGCTAATCTTGGCCGAGTTCCCGTGATGGTTTGGATGCCGCTCAAAGGCTTGTTGTGACTTGAGGGACTGGAGTGCTTTGGTCTCAAGTTCCTGAAGCACGGCGAGGTTCAGATCGTCAAAGCCGTCGTCTGAGAAGTCATCCATTCTGGACGGCGACAGCAACAAGACCGCTCAATCCAAGGCATCGGGGAGAAGGATGGAATTCTCGGAATTATCGTCCCTCGCCAGGACAGTGGTGTTACCAGTTGATGTTTTTGACGACTTGTTGCATTTCGTATGTCCTTTACACCGTTGTCGCGACGCGGGTAATAGTCTGTGCCTTAAAATCTGCCAGCCCAGCAGGCCAGCAAGGCTAGCCAGCCAAGCCAGCCAATCAGAATCGTGGATGGTCTGCACCGCAAAGAATCGCCGAATTCACATGTCAACATGCTGTCGAGGCTTCCGGAGAGTACTCCGTAAACACCAGCAGGACGGCATGTTGTGCAGCAATCAAACCAATCGTGCGGGGGACACCAGTGGTTTCACCGTAAGATACGTGAGACGAAGCTCAGAAAGCAAACCGTGCTGTTGTAGTCCGGATAGCCTGTGGCACAAGCTACAGCTCTGAAGTACTTTAACGACGCCGCCCTTCTTTGAAGCCTTGCCTTATTTCCCGAGGGTCCTTCTCTCTCTCGTCGGCGACAGAACAGCATTTTTTTCTATCTACTCCGTACAGGTAGGAGTGGTTGGAATTGCGTCGCGCCAAGGCAGCTGTGCCTTACGCCTTCCCCGCGCTCCCACAACCGCAACGTCATGACCTCTAGCCCAGCTGAAACCCGCCAACAGTAAGAACAAAGAGCCCGCTAACAGAGAGCTTGGCAGCCTGTAGGCACAGAAACTGGGTTAAGCTACTCCACTACCGCATTTCCCGATCCCTCCGGTGGACGCGAATCGTCCAGGAACATGTAAAAAACGGGATCCAGAAAAAAAGAAAACCCCGGTCGACGCGGCTTCCATATTTTCGACTCCGTCCATCATCAGCAACGAACAGCCGCTGACAGCATCGATTCCCACGTTAGGACCGTTACCTTGTTGACTCCCGGCGCTGCAACCTTTCGCCCGGCTCCTATTCCTTGTCAGATTGCTTCCCGGCGCCTTTGTTGGCACCACCGGTAGCGATCCTGCATCGCCTGGATCCCCGCCTACCGAAACCCGCTCGCCATCGTTTCCATCTCCGCCCCAACCTCCCTTCTTTCCGCAATGGCCAGACCACGCCGTGGCCAACGGCATGCCAGCCGCACAAATGGACATAGTGACCGCCGACCGAGCTTCAGCGAAGGCAGCGAGGACGAGGCGCCGTTGACGAATACGCGGTCTGATGCCCGCTCAGCTGGCGGCGCGGAAGTATGCGCTCGTCTTGATCGCTATCATATTCACCCAGATCAACTGCTAATCATGGCTGACTCCTACAGAAGCCACCCACCGCGCACGAACAAGCCGTCGAGTACGAGAAGAAGAAGCAAAACTTCATCACGCGCACCCTTTGGACCTTCGTCATGATCGGTGGTTTCTTTTTTGCCCTGTTCATGGGCCACATCTACATGATCATCATCGTCACCGCCGTCCAAATAGTCTCCTTCTCCGAGGTTATCGCCATCGCGAACGTTCCCAGCCGTGCCCGTCAGCTCAGTTCCACTAAGAGTCTCAACTGGTACTGGCTGGCGACCACAATGTACTTTCTATACGGCGAGAGCGTCATCTATTACTTCAAGCACATTGTTCTCGTGGATAAGGTCCTACTGCCGCTGGCGACGCACCACCGCTTTATCAGCTTCATTCTGTACATTATCGGTATGTCAACGCGTGTGTTGTCCTCTGTGGGTGCTGGTTGAGTCTTGCTAACCCAGAGCCTCTTCTCCAAGGGTTTGTCTTTTTCGTTACGTCCCTCCAGGCCGGCCACTACAAGTTCCAGTTCACCCAGTTCGCCTGGACACATATGGCGCTCTACCTGATCGTCGTCCAAGCCCACTTTGTTATGAACAACATTTTTGAGGGCATGATCTGGTTTTTCCTACCCGCCGCCCTCGTCATAACCAACGACATCTTTGCGTACGTCTGCGGTATTACATTCGGACGCACCCAGCTCATCAAGCTCTCGCCCAAGAAGACTGTCGAAGGTTTTGTTGGCGCCTGGATCATGACCGTTTTCTCGGGCTTCGTGCTCGCCAACGTCCTCATGAAGAGCAAATACTTCATCTGCCCAGTCAATGTAAGTCTCTTTGCTCTGCAGACCGGCCATATCTCGTTTGCCCGCTGCTAACCGAGTATGTTAGAACCTGGGCGCCAACATCTTCAGTGGCCTCGAATGTGATCCAAACCCTGTCTTTCTGCCGCGGACCTATACCCTCCCACACTTGCTCTTCCTTCCTCCAAAGTATCAGAATCTCAGCATCACCACGGCGCCTCTGCAATTTCACACCATTGCTTTGTCAACCTTTGCCTCGTTGATCGCCCCGTTCGGCGGTTTCTTTGCGTCGGGCCTGAAGCGCACTTTTAAAATCAAGGACTTTGGCCACTCTATCCCCGGCCACGGCGGCATCACCGACCGCATGGATTGCCAGTTCACCATGGGCTTCTTTGCCTATCTTTATTACCACTCATTCATTGCCACGCACAAGACTAGCCTCGGAAACGTGATTGAACTGGCTATTACAGGGCTGTCACCAGACGAACAGGTGGAGCTCTTACGGGGGGTTGGCCGCTACTTGAAAAACCAGGCCATCATCGGTGACCAGGTACGTATCCATTGCTTTCTTTTTTCGTTAAATACAGAGCACCCGTCGTATTAACGAGGTCATAGGTCTTTGAATGCCTCGACGCAGCTCTGCCGTCGAGGAGATAAGGCGCAGGAGCGGCAACAAAACTGGTGCTGTGCGTTTTGCTCGCTGGGATTTTGCCTTTTCTTTTCTTTTTTCTTTTTCATTGTATTCTTATTTACGGCACTCTAGTGCTTCTCTGCAGTCTCTGCCCTTCACTCATGTCTCAACACGTAATATCAGTTTGGAGCGTATGGCAACATCGTTGTATGGTTTTGGAAAAAAATACCAGGCGCGGTCGGTGCAAAGAAAATCAATTTTCCCCTCCAGAACAAAGGATCTGAGAACTCATGTACTCCGTACGTGTAATCACACCGTAGACAGACACCGGGTCCACGCCCATACCACATGTTTAGTGACTTGCGCAATGAGGAGATTTTGAAAAACCACATTGACGACCTGCCGAGAGCGCTACTATTTTGATATACCATAACAAAAAACACACACTGCGCTATATAAGGCTTTTTGAAACCTAAGCTTCGTGTATTGGCACCGCTCATGTGCAAGAATGGCGGCCTTTCTCAAACTGCACGTCTTGACTTTGTCTCGTGTCGTGCCCGCCACTTGACGTTGCTGAGTTGCTTGCCCTCACCCATGGCCCAGAACGTCCCGCCACCTGCAGCGAAAGTTTCCACCACGCAACTGGAAGCGGGAGACAAATTGGCTGTGTTCTAAGTCTCCATGTCTAACTGAGACCCTAGACTCGTCCTTCACGATGACAGGCTCTGGATCAAAGAGATGTTGTCGCCCTTCAGCAGAATACGGCCTGCACAGATTGTCAGTGACGACCAGTTTTTAACTGGAAGCGCAAAACACATACCAAGAGGTTTCCTTGTCTCCTCAGACTGCGTCTTGGTCACCTGGCCCACAACCACTGCGTCGTCCAAGACCAGATTCAAAAACTCATCAAAGCCCTGTATCACGTTAGCGGCTGGTGTAAGGAGGGTTGTCAAATGGTCTCGCAAGCTACCACATACCCGGATCTTGCCCTCGAGACGAAATGAAAGCTGCTCATACAGCCATACGCTCACAGTCGCTTTCTAAGGGAGATGGTCAGTACAACTAGATGGCGTTGACAGAGGTGCGAGCCTGAGGCCAACGCAACTGTGTTGGAACATACCGACTGCAAGAGCTTGAAGATCATGTTGCTGTAGCATTGTTAGCAGATGCCTAGTTTCAATGCATCCTCGGATGCGTCCTCTAGTGCGTCCTCTGTATGCCCAGCAAACTCACATTGGAGGCAGCAAAACGCGGCGGCCGCCTCCGCCTCCGCGCCCGGTCATTTTCGAGACTGCGTGCCGAAGCGAGAAGAGTGAGAGGGATAGTAGATGCGCCGCGTCTGAGATGTTGTAGGCATCTACGTGCTGATTGCCGTTTTTTTGTTCAAGACGTCAAGATGGCGTCCGATAAGTTTTGAAGTTTCCTAACCGCGAGGCAACGGGTTTGATGTGGAGACTAGAATTCGAGCTGCCCGGAGCGGAAGAAACGTGATGCCGCCTTTTAGATATAGTCACGTGATAGTACAAACCAGGGGCAAATCCTTGCACCGCGCACGGAGCATTCCGTATTGCGGAGTCCCGGTTTTTTTTGTTTGTTTTGTTGCTTTTAACGTCAACGCGCTGTGCGCAGTACGGAGGACGTAGCGGACTCCTCCGTACTGAGTATCAAGCTGTCAAAGGCGAGTCATGGAAAGGATACGGAAAGAACGTCATCAATTTGGCAGTCGTCTGACTATTAGACGTCTTCTTTCTCAAGAAGGTTTCTTCAAGCTTTGAACGGGCCAGAAAACAACCATTCGTTAATCAAGGTGACGGTTTCTCTGCGTTTGGCCGTTGCATCCTGGATCAGCTCGTCGTCTCCAGAGTGGCCGGGATGAATGGCATCGAACCCATGGGGCACGTCTGGCACGAGAAGCCAACGGTAGCTGCTGGTCGCGGTGCGCTTTTCAAAGGCGAATCGCTCATCATCTAGAATCAACTGGCCAGCTGGGTGAATATCTTCTGAGCCAGTACGCTCTTCCGGTGGAGGTAGTGGTCGGCCGGCGAGTTTGCTTGCGAGTACCCACGCCTCGTGGGACAGCATGTCCAGCTCCGAAGCGAGAATGAAGACATGCGATGGCAGGCTCTCCTTGGGCAGGAAACTGGGGCTCAGCAATGGCATGGAAAGGTCGGCAGGCTTAATGCCCGATGGAAAATACGACCAATCAAACAGAGGTGCGAAAGGAAGGAGGAGGTCTTTAGTGGCCCCGCGAGGTCCACGCAGGGCTGGCTTGTAATAGCGCTGCACAACCTTCGTTGCTGACGGAATGGTGAAGTCTGTGACGGGGTAGATAGGCACCGTGGCGTGTATGCGACCTTTTAGGCTGGGCAGCGCTGAAAGCGCAAGAGCCAAGTTGCCACCGGCAGACCAGCCGAGAACGGCAACACGGTTGTGGTCGATGGGCAGAGACGAGTCCGCAAGCGTTGCGATGATGAGAGCTTCTAGGTCGTGTAGGCCGACCGGAAATGGCGAGACTGGTGCTTTGCGGTAGTCGAGGGCTATGACAAGCGAGGCATGTGTTTCACGCACGAACTCGTGGTTCCAGGGACCAGTATCGTTAGGGTGACCAATAACAAACCCGCCGCCGTGAATGGTAAACAGCACCGGGAGCTCCTGCTTTGATGGAGCGGCCGCCTTGTCGTATGACGGCGGAAAGAAAATGCTGTGCCAGGTGGGTCAGAAGATGAATCCAGAGCAGCGGGGTTGGGTACTCACCGAACAGGCAGAGACGGTCGCGTTCCGTATGTCTTGATAAGGTCTGGAGGACATTTCGCCTTCGTGAAGAAGCTTTTGATCCAGCGCAGGTGCTGGAACATTTTGTTGAGAGCATATAATGTATAGCCTCCGATGCTGAACAGAATCGTCTGCGACAACGTGTGTGGGGGGGCTGAAGCAGTTGGAGCGCTGCCAGGGCCGGCGAAGGTTGTATCTTGGGAAGCCATGATATCTGCCCGTGTTAAAGGTGTCCAATGTGACATCTGATGTGAACAAAAGATGCCATGTAGTAAGTAGGTAGTCTGGTAAGTCCTGGCATTGCCATGGTTCCGAAGCGGAGACACGGCTCTCCACGTTTTGGTGACTAAGGCTAAGCGAATCTGGCCTTTCTACGTACCTCATAAGAGGACAAAGGCTGTATCAAGTGCTCTCTTGCTCCGTCGTATTTTTATGAAAGGCTATTAGACAACCAGATAGCCGATTCAATGAAAAGAAACCATTCAGAAAACATAGTACAAACGTGGGGAGTTGCCGACAACGTTCACACTTAAGACATGAGGGACATGAAAGCCACTCGGGCAGCTGGGATAGTCCCATATTTAACGGAATATGGAATGTCTCGTCGAGCATTTTTAAAGGTTGTGAAGACCAGTTGGGGTGTCTGCTAGTGATGAGAGGAACCACGACGGTGCTACTGGGCGTGCATTGAATGAAACACTTTACACATCAGGTAACAGAAAAGATGCCGAGGAGGTAACATTTCTATGGTCGTGGCAAAGCGAAGCCTATCATTGATCGCCGGTGGGACACGATAATACGGCAGTGGCCGGTGAGATAGGGACGACCGTCGTCGATATATAGTTGGGCATGTTATCGACTGAGCAAGGAGGATGCCGGTTCTGTGGTTCTTCTTAAACTATGTGGCAAAATAAATAAAAAATGAAACGGATCACTCGGAGCTTCGCAGACAAGTACGTGTTGGACGGATAGTGAAAAATGGCTGCTAGCCAAAGTTCCTATCGGACCTTGCCGCTTCTCCGCACCAAGCAGCCTTAAAGCTGGTTACGACCACCACCACCACTTGTCGTTGTTACGCGATAACGCGACATCTTCTTATCTCTATCGAAATCGCCACATGGAAAAGAGGTCCTTCCAACCATTGCGGAACCGACCGTGATTTGTTTGGCAGTTTGGTGTTGCAAGAATTCTATTTAAGACGGCGATTCTGGAGACAGGAGACACCCAGCAGAGGGCAGAATCCTGAAGAATCAAAGAGAGCAAGAAAAGCTGCCACAAAGATCACAATGGCCACAAAGACTGTCTACATTGATCGGCCTCTGCCAAAGGTGAGGATTTCCGAGCAACGCCGCTTGGTTTGTGTTCTCCCTTGTTTGCCTTGTTCTCAGCACAGCACTGACAATCCAGATTTCCCTTCGCAACTTCGCCGCCCGCGTCGACGAGATCACCGCTGAGCTGTGCGATGCTGCAGAAAACGTTGGCTTCTTTGCACTGGTCGACCATGGCATCACCGAGGCGGAGATCGACACCATCTTCAAGACCTCCGAAGAGTTCTTTGCGCTGCCCGACGATGTCAAGGCGATCGTGCCGTGGGGCAGCCGCAACGTCGGCTGGGAGAAGATGAACCAGATTCGACCTAGCACGGGTGCTCCGGACACCAAGGAGTCATACCAGCTCCAGTTCGGCGAGAATATGGCTACTGGCGGCCTGACGCCAGACGGCACCATGTGGATGGACGACGACACCCTGCCCGACTTCCAGAAACGCTGTCGTGCTTTCATGGATCACGTGCAGAAGGTGTCTGAGCAACTCATGTTGTGTTTCGCGCGCGGCCTCGGCTTTGCTGACGACTACTTTCTGCGCGTCCACGACTCCAAGAAGCCCAACTGCCAGTCTGTGCTGCGTCTGCTTCACTACTTTGCCATCCCACCACCACCGGCCGACGGCTCTGCGCCAAAGGAGATCTACCATCGAGCTGGCGCCCACGCCGACTGGGGCCTTCTGACGCTTTTGTTCCAGCGCGAGGGCCAGTCAGGGCTGGAGATTTGCCCCGGGCGCGAGGCGGTCACTGAGTTTGGGTTGGGAGACACATGGACGCGCGTCGAGCCGGAGAAGGGCACCATCATCTGCAACATTGGCGACCTGATGATGAGCTGGTCGGATGACCGCTTCAAGTCAACCTTCCACCGTGTCAAGGCGCCGTGCGAGCCGGGCGACTTTTACGGCGAGCGTTATAGCATTGCCTTCTTCAACCAGCCGTGCGCCGACGCTGTCATTCAAGGCCCGCTGAAGAAGTACCCTGCCATCACCGGCGCACAGTTCACGCAAAACGCCATGGACCGCCACTTTGCTGCCCTGCAGGCCAAGCGCGCCGCAGAGAAGGCTGAGAAGGCCGAGAAGGTGGGCATGCCAGGGCCAACATCGACGCCTGTGCCTATGGCCACGGCCCTCGAGGCAGCAGCCTAGCTAGACGGCTAAGGAGGAATGGGGAAGAATTCGGCAAGGTTGACGTGTACTCTTTGCACATATGTTTCTGAACAGCGGTCCTTCAGCCTTTGCATCTATTGAAATTCAAATAAGGGTTTTCAACGCGTTTGACATGCTCACCTGTGACTTTCCGCCGAAGACTCGGTACCACAGTGTACATTCTGGTGGCCGTATCTGTTATCCTACTGACTAGTTCTAACTTTCCTCTATGGAGAGGCCTTTGTCATTTTCTTTCCTCGTCATCTTTGTTGGTGTCTCTCCAGGAACACCCTTCGTTGACGGACGACCAAGATTCCTGTTCTGCTCCCGCCCAGTCTCTGCACGTCACGTCGACTACGGTTCTGGATGCAGCGGAAGGGGCGTCCCAGTACCTAGGGGCCTCGTGTATCGGAAATAAAACAGTCCTACAGTTGCAGATCCATGACTGACAAATCAGTTGCGCAACACGCCGCCGCCCAGCATATTTGGCCAGCGCTTCTACGGCCAGAAACCCGGTATCAACCGTTCCTCGAAGCGACCAGGTGACTGTCTCCTGGCCGGATTCCTGGGGGCAACTGCTACCGTCACTGTTCAGCACCCAGAGCCTCGAGTTATACTCCAACTATGGCAGTCGTTTGTCGACCGGGTCAACCCCATACTTAGAATAGTGCATGTGCCGACCACCCACCAGCAGATTGTGGACGCTGTCTGGGATGCCTCAAACGCACCACCGGGGATGGGTGCCCTGTTGTTTGCCATTTATGCACTTGCTTTGACAGCCATGTCCGACGAAGATTACCGAAAACTGTTCTCCAGGGCCATGGGAGGAGACACGGAGCCGGAATCCAGGGCAGAGGCGATCTCGCAGTACCGATTAGGCGCTGCCCAGTGCTTGCTCGCAGCTGGAGTTTTGACGACGCGGAGATTCGATGTGCTGCTGGCACTTACTCTGTTCATACTCTCGGAGTCAAACTCGGAGCTGGCTAGCACACTGGCGGCTATTGCCGTGCATCTGGGCCTAAAGTTGGGGTTAAAACGCGACGCCGGTTCTACGCAGGTTGACTCCGATCACCCGGGCGGGCTTTCTTTCTTTGAGCGCGAGATGCGTCTGCGCCAATGGTGGCAAATCCGAGCGATCGACGCGCGCACACGGCAGGTCATGAACGTGAGTCTTGCTTGCACTCCATACTCTACCGCACACTCCACCGTTTGCGCAGGAAAGCAATGGGGCTCCGGCGTCTTTCCACCGCCCGACCTCGGCCAGCTGCGGCTGCCTCTAAACGTCAACGATACCAACCTACATCCAAACATGACGGGCCCTCCGTCCAAGTACACGGGGCCGACTGAGATGTTCTACGTGCTTCTCAAGTACGAGACGGCGGTGTGGATGCGCCAATATGCGCAGAAGACCCTTGCACTGTTGGAACAGAACGCAAAGTCTGCAGACTCTGGCCGCGGTGTCGACAAGGAGGCAGCTGCGCATCACTTCCACACGCGGACCTTGCCAGCTTTCAAAGACGCCGAGATCGACCTGCTGGAGAAGATGTACGCGGACCGGTGTCTTAATCATTGCGACCCGCGCATCCCACTGCACGCATTGGCCCTCAATCTTGCTCAGATGAGCGTTGCAAGCCTTCGGTTTGAAGCACACCACCCGCGGTCCATATTGGTCACCCCAGGCAGAGGCCATCCCAGAAGCGGATTCTCGCAGAAAGCTGCCGATGTTGCGTTTGCTCATGCCGTTACCGTCCTGGAGAAGTGCTTTGCTTGCTCCAAGGCTGCACTACTGGGCAACAGCTTCTCTGCCTTGCAGTTGCTTTCTGACATGGTCTTGCGCGTGATCATGGATGCTGCTGTGTATGTTCTGTCCATGCTGCGCAATAGGACCGGCAGCGGCGCGGGTGGCGAACGAGATGCAGAACACATCGACTTCGTTTGGCGCATGGTCGAGGCGTTGTACGAAGAGTATGGCGGCGACTTTGCCTTGGCCACTGCTGAGTATGAACAGGCTCGCCTGCAGCACGCTGGTGTCCTCGGCTGTGCTCCTTGCAGCAATATCACGACCAATGATTAGGCCGCAGAGGAGTACCGGAAGCTCGCTGCGGGGGCGGCATCTGTGACAGCCTTCACCGATTTGACACTCGAGGCGTGGGATGCGCGGGTGGTAGCCTTCGCCCCAAAGAAAATTGAAACTCCGACTTTCATTGCCCGTTTGCAAGTACAAAAGGAAGAGGAAAAAGACAAGGCGGCCCTTTCCCTTGGCACTGATTTGCCGGACTGGGAAGACGGCCTCCTGCAGGTCGATCTGGCCACCATGGACTGGGACTGTCTGAATTATTTCCTCCAGATGTGAGAGGAGATGTCGGCCAATGCATCATAAACTATCTATTCAACAGCTTACATCATGACGCCGATCACTTGTCGTCGTCGATAGGCGTGTCTGGGGGACCTGGCACGGGACTTGTGGGTTGTGCACCGTCAGTTGAACCCATGGCTTCCTCCTGCATAGCATGGACGGTCTCGTTGGGGTCGCAACGCCTCCAAATCCATTTGAGACGCTCGGTGACTTGGCCGCTGGCCGTTACCGGCCCTCCAAACACGGCCGCTCCGCCTGCTTTCGACGACGAAGAGGACGACTCTGTTGATGCTGTGCCAATATCGCCACTGGTCGCACTCACAGCCACGCGAAAATTGATGCTGAGGATGCCCGAGCTGCGCGCCACCCCGTCCATGCACGACGACCACGGCCCAGTCGTGCCAAAGTTGAGACTGATGGTCACGAGACCTGCTGTGTCGTCGCCGCGGTCGTTGACAAGGGTTGCCACGCGGCTGGCTCGTTCTGGCGAGCTACTGCTGCCAGCTCCTGCCACGTCAAACGTTGCTGCCGTTCCGGTGGCTGTGAGCACGCTGCCGGGTGACAGTGACGCATACCCTCGGACCGTGACGGTCTTGATGGCGACTTGCCAGCCCGGTGGCCCACGTCCCACCGAGATGTGCGTCTGGCAGTTGCGGGTCCTGCTGTGAGGTGTGCTGGACCCGGAGGCTTGGGACGAGATCTGGCCGCCATCCTGGGCCAGAAACTCGCGGAAAGTCAGCGTCCAGCCACCACCTGTGGCCATGCCGTTGCTTCTCCTCGCATCGTCCCGTGCTGGCGCTGAAACTGTCGACGACTCCTGCATCACTCCGGTACTAGATGTGGTGGACATGGCGATGGTCGAGTCGGGCGAAGAGGCGTTTCCTGTGTCGATGTCGGCAGAGCCATGCTCACAGCCGTTGCCAGTCATGAGGATGGATGTGATGTTTGGGTAGAAGGGAGGGTCAAAAAATACCACGGCATTGCCGAGCAGTGCCTCTCTGTCCGCGGCCGGGTTGGCGTCTCGCTCTTGTAGGAGTACCTTGTCCCCGACACCGCGGAAGACGGCGGCCTCTGCACTCCTCGCAGCAGCAGCCGAGAGGAGAAGCTGTATGACGGAAGCTCTTGTTCTCATGCTCAAAGGTACGGGCAGTGGCGTCGGCTGCGCGGCTCTTGGTGATCTTGCCGGTAGGGATGATTTGCAGAAGATGGCAATACAGAGCATTTACATACACGGTTCCGCTCTAATACCAGGATGACGCCGCCCTCGGTAGTATTTGTCTTATCTCCTCAGGGCTCTCTGTCTCGTTCCCAACCTGGTTTGTGGTCATGGTTTGAGTCCACAAGGCGCAAGGCCAAGCGATGGAATGTGCCGCTGGTCTTCCCTCGCGAGTTGGACAGCATATGTGCGCCGCAGTGTCTTGTTTATCCATAGTGACTGCAGTTCCACACTTGCGACATGTCTGCTCCCACGGCCACAGGGTGGTGTCCTCGGAAATGCCAACCCGTGGAGTCTCTACACCCTCCGTGCCATACTACGGGCCCTCAAGGCCAGTCGGGACATTTGCTGATAGTGCTATTTCTCGGATGACGCTACCGTTCTGGCATCTGCCGATCATGTTGAATGAGGGAGAAGGAAGGAGCTCTTGGAAGAGAATAATACAGCGTGCAGTTATCGGCGTAGTACTGCGGCTGCCAGTGACCTGACTCCCTCTTCCATCTGCCTTTGCGCCACGGTCTCCATTGGTTGTTACTCCAGCCTTTGCATTTTCTATCCGAACTGGAGGTGACAACGCGAATTGTCCACTGTCATCTGCCACTTACACACGCCAGCTGACACCCCTCTACCGCTTTCCTCCCGCTCCTGGCCGTGGATGGTAAGAAGTCACCTTCCGCGACCCTTTAGCCAGTCACTGTAAAGTAGTTGGCCGCAACTGGCGTGCCGAGGTTCGCAGCAGTTGCAAACTCCGCTAGTTTGAAGCCCATGCGGCTGCGCACGACCGACTGCTGTGCCGTCGGAACAGCAAAGCCGGCTGGCTGCACGTATAACACCTCGACGTAGTGGTGTGGATGCGCGGGCGACTCCTTGGGTGGTGAAGGTCCGATGTATGAAGCCGGGCCGGTGGCAGACGACGTGAGCGTGGTGCCGGAGCCGACTTTGTAGTCCTGGATGAACGCATGAAGAAGGGTATTCCGGGATGTACCAGAAGGCCTTTTTGTCTGTCAGAAAATGCGAAGAAAGAAAGGAAGGGAAAGAAAGAAGAATGTAGAGAAAGAGAAAGGAGAAGGAGAAGGAGAAGGAGAAGGAGAAGGAGAAAGGAGAAGGAGAAAGGAGAGAGGAGAACGTTGAAAGAAGGAAAATTCGAGGCTGAAAAGACAATGCATCTGTTGACTTACACATCGAGATCTGTCATGGTTAGCCAGCGCAATAGCAGCCAGAGGGGAAAGGCCTCCCGGCCGACCAAGAGACTGATGGAAGCACTCACCGATCATGAAGAATAGATACGTTGCGCTGGCGTTAGCACCTGCGAAGCCAATGGTAGGCACCTTTGCTGTTTCTGTTCGGTATTAGCACGTCAAAGGGCAGCAGAGGACAGCCACGGAATACTCGCCTTCCTTCGTCAGGCTTGTGCCCGCCGTTGAGACGGCCTTGCTACCAAAAGTCACGTCGAGGTGTGCGGACACGCTCGGCGAGAACCCGTCTGGAGTCTGGGCTGTCGCAAGGCCAACGAGGGCCGCAAAGCAAAGCAAGGCAAACTGCCGCATCCTGTCGCAGATTCTCGTGGAGTCGTGGCTGTCTGAGACTAAGCGGATGGTGGAAGATGCTGTTGTCGGTGTCCTAGTTGCACTCGAGATACGTTCGACTTTGTAAAAATGATCATCCCAGATCGCAGGACTGATCAACTCGACTCTGCGGATCTCGAGCGGAGAACAACGGCAATCTGGCAAAAAGCTCAAGCCAAGCCTGGCATGCTTCATTCTACCCTTTCCATCATCCGGCTCGGCGGCCGATGTACCACAGCCTATTTGACGTAGTCACCGAAAATGGACAGATTTACCCTTCAGTACCTACCTATCTCGTTGCAGGAGGGCCCTTGCCGGCTACCTGGTGCCTTTTCTAGACACTGCACCCTCTGCCCTATTGTGTTGTCACCATGCTGCTGCCGTCGCCGTGAGCTTCACGGGGCCTGCGCAGCAATCTCCAGCCAAGACCCCAACAGAAACGTTCAAGGGCTCTTTTTGGATGCCCGGAATCGATCATACCGAAGAACGCTCTGGCTCAGCACCTCGGTACCAATAGCACAGTCCTCCGGACTACAGTACTCGGCAGGATTGTGACTAACACCGCCGCGACAAGGCACGAATATCATGCTCGTTGGGCAGTGGCGCGAGGCATAGACGCTGTCGTGGCCAGCACCACTGGTCATCTCCCGAACGAGAGCTGCGGCCCCAACATCGCCCACTGCACCGCCGAGCACCGAGTGTGCTGCATCTCGCACAGAGGCAATGCAGTCCGGGTGAAAGCGCGTGGCCGGAGAGACGGAGTCAGTCTGCCATGCCACAGAGAGCGGAATGCCTTTTCGTGGAGGGGGCGCGCAGTAGGCGGTCGCGTCTCCACGAGCCAGCGCGGCAAAATCACGGTGCAGTGCGACCTCCAGCTCTTCGACAATGGCATCTTGGGAAGCACGGACATCGAGACCGAAGCGCACATGGCCGGGAACCGTATTCATGCTCCCTGGAAAGGCAGCCAGAATCCCCGTCGAAGCTAACGCTCCTTTGGCCGCAGCAAGGTGCTGTGCGTGAACGATCATGCGGGCGGCAAGTAGCAGTGCGTCGGCTCTTGACTCATAGGGCGTCGTCCCCGTGTGCGACTCTGGAAAGCGTGTGAACAAATGTATGCTAAGAGAAGGAAGAAGGCTGGCGGCTCTGGGGGAGGGGATGTGGCATACCTCGCCCATTGAGATCCAGCGTGTACCAGCGGTATGCCTGCACGCCGGTCACGATGCCAATTTTCTTCTGCTCGGCCTCGAGAACCGGGCCCTGCTCAATATGAAGCTCAAAATGCGCCGCCATTGGAATGGCACGATGGCTTGCGGGAACGATGCCCAGGTATCCGATACGCTCGAGCTCGCTCTTCATCGTCGCCGAGCCACCGCCGACCTCGCGGAGGGCATGGGCCCGTTCGAGGGGGATGTCCTCCGCCCACACTCCAGAGGAAACCATGCTTATCGGGAAGCGTGCTCCTTCTTCGCTGCAGTCGTTATGATTAGCACAAAGGAGTTGAGCTTTTGCGGACCGGCGAGGATGCACATTACTTTGTCCAGTTCACGATACCGACAGGGAACTCCGTCTCAATTTCTTGCTCATTAAGGACTCGGAGCATCTCGATGCCGGCATGTACGCCGAGAATGCCGTCGTACCGGCCGCCAGTTGGCTGCGTGTCGAGATGCGAGCCCGCAAACGTCGCCGGAGCAGAATCGCCGCTGCGGCCTGGCCGGACGGCAAAGATATTGCCCATCGCGTCCACGGTCACCCGGCAGCCAAGCCGCTCTGTCGTGTTTACAAACCAGTCTCGTGCTTGCTTGTCGGCATCGGACAATGCTAGACGTGACATGCCCGTTTCCGTCGGAGCACTGTGTTCAGTCAGATCCTGTCTCTCTGGTGGTGCTCAAAGACAGTGTGGACTACGTCGCTCTCACCTTCCCCAGCGCTCCCCAGTGCCAAAGCTGCAAGTCTCATGAATACTCTCCATTAGCCGGTCACGGTTAACCTTCACGCGGGCCATATCCTCCGCCACAATGCTGTACAGCCGCCGTGACCCAGCTCTGGTGGGACGCCACATCCCGACATTGCTCCGTGCCCAGCAGCGGGTTCGGCCAAGCCGAGCGATGGTAGCAGCAGGCGGTATGAGGGACATGTTCATATGAGATAAGACAGGCGTGAAAGATGACTGTGGATGAGGAGATGGGTGCAGCCGCGCGCCAGTCTCGAGTTCGAGTCGCCAAGATATACACAGTGCTATGTTTCCACGACACAGTGTAACAGCACGGCTCTCTCGGCCAACTCCACGAACACTTGTCAAGCTGTCACCGAATATTCGTTTCAGCACCAGCAACTTTGGACCTGTTCCCACGATACATAGACCGCAGCAGAAATGCCTCCACCTGACCCGCCTCCCGAGGTTTTTACTTTTTCTATTGACCAGTCTCTCGAGCCATGGAACGTGCCGCCTCGGCAGTGGCTGGTAGAAAACGGCCTGCACGTCAAAGGCGTTGCCGTGGCCAACTTGGTGTTCAACGACGAGGGCCGCGTGCTTCTTGTGCAGCGCGCTGCGCACGACTCGATGCCAAACCTCTGGGAAGTCATGGGTGGCGCAGCGGACCAGGAGGATGACCCGTTCGAGGAGGGAGTATCGGGTGGCGGGACCGACGGCGCCGCCGGCAAGAAGGCAAAAGGCAGCATCTTGCGTGGTGCTGCGCGTGAACTCTGGGAAGAGGCGGGCTTGATCGCCACGCGCTACACGCACATTGTGCCGCAACCGGCCGAAGCACCCGCCAAAGGGTCGACAGAGGCCCCGCAGCCAGCGTTCTCGGAGCATCCTGGCTTCGTCTTCAGCAACCGGACGGGCACGGAGTCTTTCGTCAGACTCGCCTTCCATGTCGAAGTGAAGAGCTGCGACAAGGTGGTCCTGGATCCGGAGGAGCACCAAGACTACGTGTGGGCAACGGAGGACGAGGTCCGGGACGGCGTCCTGGCAGACGGGCGAAAGATCCCGGCTACGGTGCCGGCGACTCGTGCGTTTATTCTCGAGGCGTTCCGGCTGCGCAGGCTGCAGGGATAAGCAGGGAGAACAGCCAACGACGAAAACACAAAGCGAGAAGCTGATTGCATGCATGCTATGGAAGGTGACATTCTACTCCGTGTCGCCGAAGCATGAACTGGTGGACAGAAAGCAGCGAACAGCGTAGAAGTGAAAATTATAAATTAGAATTTAAAGATGCGCCTTTTGGCCTTGCCCCAACCAAGAAGCGTTTCTGCATATGAGAGCGCTCAATCCCGTGGAACAAAACCCCGAAGCTGCCGGCCAAGAGCCAGGTGGAATAAAAGGACCAGATGTCATAGTGTGAATACAGAGTTGCCAGTCCGTGCAAGAGGGAAGGGGGAATAGTAAAAGTGACAAGATGTGCAAGATAAATCGTCACACAAAGCAAAACAGGAAACAAATAAAGCAACTTTCCGTCCATCATTGAGCCGGTGCATCACATTCCGATGTCACCTCAACAGTGAACAGGACAAGCAGTCGTAGATATAAGGCCGCATGGAAATCGTCGGGTCGTTTTTCATTTGGTCGTGGGAGAAGCCCGATGGGCACTCCACACTGCCTTACATGTTGAAGGCAACGACAGCCACCACCGCGGCAGCACCGGCATACAAGCGGGCGTCGAGGCTGCCAGCACCGGCGGTGACGACACCAGACGGCACAGTGGACCGTGTTGGCGTGGGTGGCGTGTAGGTGGTGACGGTGGCCCCTGTGGGCTTGGTGGTGGGCAGGCCGGTGCCGGTGCCGACGATGACGCCGGTGCCGGGACGGTACGGGGCGGTGTAGGTGTAGTTGTGGGCGCTGCTGGAACCGAAGACGGCAGCGAGGGCAACGAGAGTGTAGGTGTACTTCATTTTGACAGAGTTTCGGGTGTCCTTTGTTCTGTGCAGTTGATATGAAGTATATGAAGAGACGATGTGTGACTGGTGGGAGCGAGAGACGAGAGCGAGAGTGTTTTGCTTGGGACGTATAAACGAGAGACTGAACGAGTGTGTCTTGTTTTTTCAAAGTCTTTTGATGGGCGGAGAGAAAGAGAAGGGGAGGGCAGTCAGAGGGAAGGGGACTGTGAGTGCTTTATACGAAAGATGGGTGTGGCGTGTGCCAGTGGGGGGATGATGGGATGTGCGATGAGAGCGGAAAGGCCGGGGAAGGGAGGGGGGGTGCAGAGAGAGTCACCATGTGAGAATCCACAGCACTGCTGCGGTTGCCTTGGCTTCCATCCACGACTGCCTGCCAACGTCATGCTCGCAAGAGTCTCGGTTACAAAAGCTTATCAACAAGAGACCAGCCACAGAACAGGGTTGCGTCGTGACGAGCTACTAGCAACGCTTGCACAGAACATGCAGCATGTACATGTACATGAACTCCGTTCTCGTAGCTTCTTTTTCTTTATCTTCTTCGTTGTTTTCTTTTTTCTGTTCTTCTTTGTTTGCGCCGCTCTGCCATTACGATTTTTCTTTCTTCATATCTTTTGTATTACACACCCCTTCCCGGCGCTGCTGTTCTAGCATAAGGCCTCCCGTATTACACGTTTTCGCCCCTCTATTCCTGGCTCGATGACAAAAACGAGCGAGCGGCGTAGCCTTGTCGGGGTCGTCACAACCGGCCTACAGGCTCTTTTTTGACTTTTTTTTGCTTATTAGCGCAGGCATAGTTTTTCGTAGCTTGTCCCGCCACCGTCATCGGGGCGTGCCTCCACAGCGCTCTCCCCGTCAAGCCAATCATGTCCGTTCAGTTTCTCGTAGCTTGCTGTGCCCTGTGACTCTTCACCTCTCTGGGCGAATATCCGTCGGCCGCTGTCTCGACCCCTGCCTGCTTCGCCACGCACACTTGTGGCTGTCAACCTTTCGGCGGATTCCGCCTTTGCTATTTGGGTCAGTCAGAGTGACTGAAAAAGCTGTGCTTTAATATCGCCGTTGAAAAGGCCTGTCTAAAGGATAAAAACAAAGGACCGAAAAGAAGAGACATGCTCCTTCGACATCGTGAATCCCCGAAGTGATACGAGGAGTTGGCGTCGTAACTCCCCACTTGACGGCTGTCGCCGCGACGTGCAAACCGTTAACGCATGCGCTTACTCCGTACGGAGGGAGTACCGCCACCCGCAACGTTGTATACGAGAGCTACAAAGGCTTTTTCGCTGCACCAGCTTTAGCGCCGAGCCGGTGGGTGGTAGCCTGCAGCCACCAATGCAGCCACCAAACAGCCACTCTTTATTTCAGGTTCTTCCGTTCCTTCCTCCTTCTGCAGGGTCGTGCTGTGTGCCAAAATGCGACCGTGACGGTCCTGCAGAAGTCTCCCCATGGTCAAGTTCTTTGACCTTTTGCCTTTGTGGCTCTCACGTTCTTTTCACTTTCCACTTCGGTTTTATTTTGAACTAAAGCTACAGGGGGGGCTGTATCTTAGAAGCAGGCAAGGCCGAGCAAGAGATAACATTAGGGAAAAAAACAAGGCACGAGGATCGCTTAGACAAACACAGGACAATAGCTTCAGAACCAGATAAACTCTCTCGGCAAGAACACCAGCGCTGTTTTATTTGTAAGCGTCCAAGCCTGTCTATGGAGCAGCCATCCGGCCACATCCGTCATCGCATCTTTCCCCTCCTGCTGCACCCTTGTACGTTGTGTGCGCCGTTATCTTCCTACTTCCTTGGTTATCTATTGCCCGTGAGGATATCTGCTTCTCTGCCCAACCTTGATGAGCATCTTGCATATGCAGCATCCTTCTTCCCCTCCTCGTTTCCTGCTACCTCTTTTGACTAGCTTGCTTCCAATAAAACCTGAGTTTCCATTTCACACATTGCCTTCGTTGGCCTCGTTTGGCTTGTTGGCCGATAAGAATATCCCCTTTGGGCCGTCCACCCCGCCACGGCCTGAGTCTTTTTTTGACCGCCGTGTCGTATACGAGCTTGGCATTGCTACGTCCGCATCCAACACACGAGGTAGTGAAGAGGTTACCACCGGAACGAACTGCTCTGAGTCCTTTGAGCCCCGAGGCCTACGTTTGGAACCATAGGCTCGTTCGACGGGCTCGACGGGTCCTGGGAACACGACCCTGGGAACACGACCGACGCTCTGCAATCGCCATAGTTTTTGTTGGTCATGTCGATGCCCGAAACGAGGGTGCCGCTTTCTCCCGCGCCAAGGTACTGATACGAAATTCGGTTTGCTGTTTGCGTATTGTCGGTTGTTGGGGGCTCAGGCCATTTTCGGCCATCGTGATGAAAAACGAACTCGCGCAATCGCTACTGTTACTCAAGGCTCGTCATATCCAGCGAATGCCTAGTTGAACTGATCGATTCAGCCTTGTATATATGGTCGTCCCACCAATTATGTACCGCAGTTCCTAGAGCACTGGACGCCGACCACGAACGCTCGTGAGCGTACGGAGGAACACATATCGATTGTGTCACTGTCCTTGTCCCTTTCCTCCATAGATGTCTGACGTATGCAAGATCTCTACTTGAGCGACACAACCGCCGCCTTATTGAGACATGCGCTGTCACCGCATTTCGATCGGCCAGTTGTCAGCACTCCTGAGATTTGCGAAATGGCGAGGTCTGTGACCACCATTTGTATTTTCTACTACACGGGCGTCAGGGAAATGGTTGTGAGAGCACTGCTGGTATCTACTGCAGTCTGATATTGTCGTGAACGTGCCCAGTGGGTACGAACGGCTTAACTGTATCTGTTCACCATTGAGGTTCTGGTATCTCTACTTTCAGTATTTCTTTTCAGGACGCTCAAAGCGAAGATTTCTCCGAAGGACGTGTTCATCATCAGCGTCATCGGAGATTCTCATTTGAGCACTTTCCATGGAAAATCCCTTTCACGATAACCACTGGACGTCTCAACGGATGTGTCTTGACTTCTCGCCATGATTGTCCGTCTGCGATGCGGCTCGCTCTACGGATGAGCCGAGCAGCTTGTCACAGCACCACAAACAAAAACTCGGTGGTATTCCACGCCGTCACTCGTATGCAATGGGCCAGGTTTAAAAGCATACTCTGCTCTTTTCTCCTCTCTTTCGCTATGGGGGTCGTGGCCCGAGTCGGGGTCAACCGCAGATCCGGACAACCGACGGCACGCGGTCTCGACCGGAAACCAAAAATTCCAAGAAAATAGATCCAGAGTTTAACGCACTTGATGAGCTCGTCGAGTGCGTACCGGCGGCAACAACGAGCCGTAGGCCCAGCTGGAGCCGGGCCGGTACAGAGTCGGAATGAAACCCCCCAGAGATGGGCCGAGACACAGGTGGGCTCCTTTCAAAATCACCAACCTGATGTACGAGCAAACGGCCAGTATCTGTGTGCTCGTGACAACAGTGTGCGTTACGTACATGGGAGACTCATTGTTCTACGATCACCGCCGCGGCTCGCACGCCGCAACCAAGAGGCCGTAGCCCGCAGGGCCTCTTCTGGTCACCCCGTTTCTCACTTGTTACCGGACGGGACATACAGGCAGGACCTCTGCCAGATCGGAGTGCCTGCACAGACATACCTGGCAAGCCTGCCGCCCGACACAGCACGAGTGGCACCGCCTCGTCACACAGTTCTCTCTACACCTAGAGGTGGAGACCGATGGCTCTTCCATGGTGCACCTGAACAGGACTTTTCGTGGAGGCACCGGCAACGAGGGCCAGAACTGCCGTTCCGGGACACCATCTACGAGTGCCCCGAGGAATGGCTGAAAACTGACAGCGACACGACTACGATTTGCAGCGACGACGAGCATGATCAGGATTGTATGTTGCGAAGCGGCAGGCAACAAGACTCGGCTGCAGGTGGCAGCAATGATCAAAGTCCACAGAGTCGTGCTTCGGTTTTCACAAGACTGTTGAGACGGTGCCAAGGACCGCGGCATAGGCATGTTGCTGGCCGGGATTCAGAAACACAAGGGACGTAAGTGCTGGGCATGTTGCTGGCCGGATTCAGACACAAGAAACGTAAGCGCTGGAAGGCAAAGAACGTTGCTGGCTGGAAAAGGAAGCACCAATAGGGCAGGTCAAAGACGATGGATGGTAAGCCATCACAAATGTGGTGTCTTAGTTCTAACCATAGACTCTCCACGACAAGCCAGACAAACAGCACTACATAGGGGTTTGAAAGCTCTCTCAATCCTGGTCGATGTTGCTCGAAGCAGCCATTAATACCTACCTAGGCGTAGCTGAAAGAATGGAGTTGAAGCCTGATATGGCCAGATTTGAGGAACCTAAGGCGATGACGTCATCATCTTGATTTTCTTTCACCAGACGCACGCTTTCAGTCGCGGCGCGACAATGAAGAACTGACTCGTGGGGTACGTCAACGGAGACGTAAGATCTCAATGGAAAGTGAGCTGGTTCTTCGTGATGGCTATGGACTGTCTTAGCCAGCGCTTTTGTTTGCTCGTTAGGCGTAAGACTAGGCCACAATGTTCACACCACTTTCTCTTTACAATGTCACGCCACGCCGACATGACCAGACGATTCCGGGCTTCCGGCCAGAGAACACTATTGGACCACCCGATTATGTGACATCACTCTTGTGCTTCTCGGCACTTGAGACACAGCTCAACCCAGAGCTGCACGACCAGCCTGGGGAAGGCTTGCACAGGATGGCATCATCACGCCGATGCTTCTAGCTCGTTCGAGAAAGAGCCAGATTCACAAACCATTGGGGTCACACGAGATCTCAGCTCATCCATAGTGGCCACTGATCTGGATGGACGGGGTGCTGGCGGCATACTTAAGATCACGGGCTGCCGTCGAGGAGTCCGCACGAGGAGACGAACAACCAGTTTTCAAACCAATATCTCCCACCAATAACAACAACCAACGCTATCGACCATGTCTGGCATTCCAGAACTTCTCTACCACACTACACTGGTAGTCTACAACGACAGCAGAGCTGACCTGGAGAACCCGTCACGGCGCGCCGACGTGCTCGGCACCCATTGCACACTCGAGGCGGCAAAAGCGTTTTCCGCCACCGCCCTGCACAAGCTTGGCTACGAGCCGTCCGACTTTGTCGACTACGCCGTCAACGACGGGAAGAGTCCCTGGACCCACGGCGACGGCGTCGTAGTCTATGCCAAAGCACCTGCCGGCCAGGAGTTTGTCGTGGGCATCGACACGACACCGAATGACCAGGAATTTGCGGCAGGTCCCGATGGCACCATTCTGCTGAGCGCCTACCCAGATGCCGAGGAGCCGGCGCACCATCTGCACTACGTGGTGCAGACCGAGGTGGACTACGGCCAGGACCGCGGCAGCCTGTTCAAGACGACTGAGATCGAGGGCGCCTACTTGTCGCGCGCGGACGCCATTGGGGCGGCCAGGAAGGCGCTCAAGGAGCCGGGCTTCGAGTTTGCGCAGTACGACGAGCGCGAGGATCTCAGTCCATCCGAAGACGTAAGTCGGTGTTTGTTTTTTGTGGTCAAGTCCCCCCTGTAAGATCGTGCTGCTGACGCGCTGTGTTGCAGTGGCCCTTTGGTGAAGATGTGCTCGTCCACGCCGTATCACAGAGCGGCGAGAACTACGAAGTGGCCGTCCGCACAATTCCCGGTGCACACCAGAAACATACCAGAAAAGACCGGAAGGCTTGATGTAGGTGAGGGGACCACGTGCTGGTTCTCGTGGATCTCCCGGATCTCGGCTTGTCCGTCGACAACAAAGGATCTCATGACTACATAATTCAAAAGAAAATAGCAAAACAGCAAGTATAGTCTTCTCTCAGGGCCTGTCCAGTGTGTCCACTCTTGAGAAAGCAACCATGTACTCCGTATAGTTCATCTTTCACGTCAGTTTCAATTCAGTACTTGATTCCTTTCAAAAAGGACCTCGCGAACGCTAGCTAGCCTTCTAGAAGCCGTCATTTGTTCTGCCGCGCACTCCCGTCCTTATTCTCCGCTTCGCCGTCTTCGTTTCCTGTATTTTGCCGTCCAATAATCTTTGAAGCGCATAGTTCGTGCGGACGCGCATCTTCTGGCCTCTGTACGGAGTACGGAGTACAGGACATATTCATCCCTCCATTTGCAATGTAACTCTATACGTGGGTTGGTTAAAAGGTCTTAAGAGATCGTCATATGAGGTTACGCCCCCATCATCTCCCATCGTTCTCTCTTGTGCCAAAATTCCCGGCTATATGCAATGCAAGTCATGGCAGATTCCTTGCAATTACTGGTGCTAGTCGTTTCTCGTTTTCTTTGCTCCTCGCGTTGTTTCGAAGATATAACGACTGTCGGCTTGTATACTGGACTTTTCTACCTCGTATCTTGCCTCTATATCCCCATCGCGCGGTACTCTCCGTATGCAGCTGTGCTATGGTAGACCCAAAAAACTGCCGACTCAGCAGGAGCATTCTCCTGGTTTTGTTTAAAATGGCCTCCGCGCATCCTGCATTCCCATATCACTCCCTGTGGACGCCACTCGAGAACAGACATGTGGAGAGGAAGCCAAGGCTTTCTCGAAAGTTCCCAAACCCTGCCTGTGTCGTGGCTGGCACATCTCTCCAAGAATTCTCCGAATAGAAGGGGGAGAAACCCGCAAGAATAGTGGCAAGGACCGTAAACGGCGCGTCCCCAACCGAGCAAAGGAGACGACGATCTATGGATAGTGGTTTATCTAAGCAAGCCGCGAGGACAGAGACAACGGTACACCTCATCTATACTCTGAAGTGATCATACCATCTCTGAGAAAACCGGAGAACCGTCTTTCGATTCGAACTTGCAAGTTCAGGTGTATCTGCAGACACATTCTGACTACAAGACGGCAGAAAAGGTGCATAGGGGCGAAACAATACGAGAGGATGCCGTTCGGATGCAATAGGTAATACAAGTGGGGGCGATCTTGGCTCTTCCAGCCTGTTGCAAACGTATCGACAAATACTGAGAGATAAACTCATGAAGACAGGATGATAGAAAACTTAATAGGAACGGGATGGGGATGGGGAGAGGGCAAGGACATAAGTCATATAGGTATTCGCATACTGCGGAGATTTTCCAGTCAATTGCCGCCAGAGCCTTATCATGTTCAGAGTATATCTGCTTTCTGCCATGCTGGTTTTGACCTCGAAGCATCACGTCTAGGCATACCTTGATACCCGTAAAACTGTGCCTGTCACGGCAAGGAAGAACAAAGGAGAAGGCTCTGAGTATCGGTCACCGTCGTCGAATATTGCTGCAAGAATGAATCGAACAAGGAAAAGGGGAAAGCACAAATGTAGACTGCCAGCAAACTGCCTTGTTGTTTCTGGTACTATATTTGCTCCCTTATAATGCAATGTTTCGCCTTTTTCTCCTTTTATATTCTCCGGCAAAAGACGTCAGCTTCCTATAAGACACCTTCTCTGTCATGACAAGGAAAGAAACATCTACCCCAGATCCACAGGTCGGGGAGTAATGCTCACTTGACCAGCAGATTCTGGGAGGAGGGCCCGTTCCAAATGGCGGGATCTATACTCGACGCTGTCGAGTGTCCAATATGGAGCACCTCTTGTCTAGAAACCTGCCTTGCTCCGTTGCCTGCTCGTACTATCTTCTCACGAGAGTCCCTTGAGCTCAAGCAAAAAGTCTTACGCGGCTCATTAATCCTGCGTGGCTCATTAATTCGTTGAATTCAGACAGAATTGATGAGTGAGGACGGCCTGGGATGTGGAGAGCTTGATGGGGAGAGCTGTTTGGTGTCTATACTCGTTTTGCTTCACGAGACGTCTTATACCGAATCCAATTTACATCCTCTAGAGTTCTTGGAGTACCATGCTTGCCACGTATTCTCGTGCAAACACCTCAGTGCGGAACGTCTTCTTCTCTTCGTTCGACTGCCTCTTCATTTGCCGGAACAGCAGCCGAGGCCATACTGTACAGAAAATGCGTGTCGATGCAGGTTTGATGCGGAGAGAAGAAGTCAAATCAAATGAAAATAAGACAAAGTAAAATAAGGGCGAGTCTATGAGGCCCGTGAGCTTGCCATGCACAGTCAGTCTTGCCGTCTCTTCATCAAGCCAGCTATCACTCCACTGCGGCGTGTTCAATCCATCCATGTGGTATACAGTGCCGCTTCACTCGTTGGCGCTGCCCGTTGTCGTTAAATACGCTGCCCATCCTCTTATGACCTCGACTTTGATATCTCACCGACAAGACTCGACTAGAGTCCCAAGGCTTCGTCTTGCCTCCCAGAAGCTTCCCTCATCTACTCTTCCCTTCCACTTCTCTTCATCTCATCTCTCCGACTCATCATTCCTCCTTATCAAGTCTTCTACCTTTGCGGCTGATCATTCAGGAACCAGCCAAAATGACTGTACCCAAGCCCCATGTGGTGCAGGAGTTCCCTCCTGACTGGAACGTCAACCTGGACACAGGAACCGAGTCATGGAGCCCTCCAGACAGAGACGTGAAGAGACCATCCGACAACTCGTCAACGGAAAAGCCGCCCTTGGACAGAGTCGATACGACGGCAACCTTCTCCGAAGACGAGCAGCCTCTACAGATTGTTGGTAGTACCAATATCTTTGATGAAACCGGCCAGGTTCGACTGATTCCGGTAAGCATGATTTTCCGAGCACTATTCGTTGTCTTTATATTTTCTAGTACTGACAGGATACAGACTCCGTCGCCGGACCCAAAAGGTGGGTGCCGTGTTGTGTTGGCCACCAACAAGACATACGAATAAAACTGACAACTAGATCCCCTAAACCTCCCAAACTGGCGCAAGTACACAGCAATCGGCTGTCTCTGCTTCTGTACGTTCCCATTCTTCTCCGGTACTACTTGGGTCTGCTTCTCCTAACAGCGTATAGTTGGCAGTCTGTCCATGTGTGCGGACTTTATGGTGGGCGGTCTTTTGCCCGTGTTTCTCCTTGAGTACTCTGGCGTCGACCCACGCCCTATACTCAAGCATGCCGACATGAAGGGCAATCCCAGTCCTCTGGCCCTCGTTCCGCCCGGCGTCAAGCCAGTGAGACTTTACGATGTGACTTTGCTGTCGACGCTGCCATCCTTGACCAACTGTGCTGCGAGTTTCTTCCTGGTTCCCCTGTCTCTGGCCATTGGGCGGCGCCCCGTGCTGCTGGTCACTGCCATGTTCTCGTGGATTGGTGGCTTCCTTGCCGCCAACAGCACTTCGCTTCGGGAGCACCTGGGTGCGCGTATCATCCACGGCCTTGGCTCAGCCACGGTTGAGGCTCTGCTGCCGCTGATCATGCAGGACATGGTGTTCATCCACCAGCGGAATCGTGCCATTGCAGCCATCATGGCCTGCCAGGGACCGATGATGACCATCTTCGGCATTCTAAGCCCCTACGTTGCCGTCGAGCACTCGTGGCGTTGGCTGTATACCATCACCTCCGCCGTTGGTATCTTTGCCTGGATCCTCTTGATCATCTTTGTACCCGAGACTCGCGTTGTCCGGTCGAAGCAGGAGCTGAGTAGGTGTTTTTGTTGGGACTCTACGAGAAAGAAAGCCAGCATGACTGCTGACCATATTCAACAGACGGTCAGCCGATATGGCCAATTGAGCCCGGCAAGATCCGGACGGAACTGGACTACGTTACGTACGGGAGGCGATCTCTCCGTGACAACCTCGGCATGTTCAACAGAGGCTTCCAGTGGAGAGAGGCCTTTATTCAGATGCTGCGGGCCATCCAAACGACCTACTTCCCTGCCATTTTGCTGGTTATTTGCATCGACTCTGTCTTTTTCATCATCATGCAGTCCATTGGCCAGACGATTTCCTTCGCTTTGATAGCTGCTGGGTAAGACATTCTGATGCCATCCTGTTCCAAGACACTGCCCACAACGGATGCTAACATAGTCCGTACAGCATCCCTTATGAGCTCACGGGTCTCACGATGCTTGTCGGCCTGGTCTCGTCCGTCATCGTCTATGTTCTTGGAGGTCCATTAGCCGACAGGCTTGCTCTTAAGGTGTCACGCATGCGCGGCAAGACCAACCGCGAGCCTGAGTTCCAGCTGCCAAACCTGCTTGCTCCCCTGCTCACGTCCATGACGGGCTGTATTGTTTTCGGTTGCTCTGTGCAGTTCAAGTGGCATATTGCCGTAACCATTATCGGAAACACCATGCTCATGGTTGGCGGCTTGACTGCCGTCACCGTGCTCAAGACGTTTATCATCGAGAGCTATCCACAGTGGCCAGGGTATGTTTTTGCTCTTGTCTCTCTGATTTTCCTTGAAGCAATGCCCTGCTGACCTAGTTCGTCAGGCCTGTCCTTGTCAACGTCAACACTCTGCGCACCGCCATCAGTTTCGGATTCTCCTCACACGCTAGCACCTGGGTCCAGGAACGTGGCTACCTTTTCATTTTTGGTATCTACGTTGTTGTCCAGTTTATCCTTCTCGGCTTCATCCCGCTATTCTATTTCTATGGAAAGACGTTCCGTGTCTGGACGTCGGGTAACATCCCCAATGATGAGGGCCCGAGCTTTGTGCCCAGCACCGGCCTGTCCGTCAAGTCGGAGTCGACCGCGGGCAGCACCACTGCCTTCAGCTCAGGTCTGGCTCGTACTGAGACCAACACGCAACCCAGTCTGCCGCGCACGGCCACCATTGGCAGCATCGACCGGACGCTCAGCCGTGTCATGACGGCAGATGGGGCAGTGCCCAGTGACTCCGACGCTGATGCTGGCAAGACCAAGACCAGTGTAACTTATGTCACCGTCATTAAGGAGGACTAGACGAGTGATAGCAAGTTCTATGCACTTTGACCGATTTGTTTTCATTTTCCTTCTTGGTCTTTTTCCTGCATTTTAACCACCATTAGCTTTCTTTTTGGTCATTGTTGATTTTCAGACATCCCTTGCCATCTTGAAAAGGATTTACGGAGTAATGAGTGATGTTACTAGAATTTAACAAATAAAAGCAAATAAGAACGAACACACTGAGAGTTACAACTCCGTAGTAGACATACATTTTGTCCCCTTGCTCGCACACCTTCGGTCGCTGTGATTGGCCAGATCCGATGCATCACATTGAACACAAAAAGATGGTCCACTATTTTGAAAGCAGAGCAAAAAAACGTACAGCAGCGGGTATTCGCTGGTCGTCACCGACCCAACTACTAATCCGCCGATCAATGGTTTAACTAGGGGAGAGCGGACGGGATCCCGTGCTTTCCATTGTCTATGGCCGTACGTGACAGCTTTAGCTGGCAGTCTGCCTTAAGTACTCCGTACTCCGTACAGAGTACGGAGTATTTTACATGTACTTCAACAAGGCTAGTGACTAGCACGTGACAATAATAACTGGTCCGTGCGTCCTTCTACGGCGAGCCTCGGGGCTCAGCCACGGCTTCAACGGAGTAACGGCGGCCAGGAACAGCTCCCCTCCTTGTTACCTGTACTCATCCTAAACCAAGAGGCCGTTTCTTCAGCCAGCAACTTTTCGCTCACACTTTCCTCAACTCAAGCCAGCCTCGCTCGAATAGGCCAAAGCATAGGCTTGCGACACGGTAACCCAACTGGCAAAATCAGGCACCCAATTACGAACCCAGCCACCGTCAATATTATCTCCATCCATTACCCGACCTTCCACAATCGATTGAAGTCTTGCACAATCTGTCGATCCAACCAAGTGCCCAACCTTGGATCGCCTTCTGCTCAATCCTGCTATCTTCCAGCGTTAATCCCCCTCGGCCGGCGAAGCAAGGAAGCGCTGAGAACGCCGGCGAGATCCAAAGGGATCCTCTACTTTCCCTTCGCTTGGCCCTCTGCAACAGACGATGATGGCTGCACCGGCACTTGTCGACGACCAGGCCCGGCTGCTTGAGGATGCTCTTATTGCCGTGCGCCAGCAGACGGTCCTGATGCGCAAGTGCCTGGATAGCCCGGGAAAGCTAATGGATGCTCTCAAGTGCTGGTAAGTCATCGCCGGCTGCTGCTCAGCTCGAGGTACTCGCCACTTTCTTACTGACTCACTGCGCAGTTCAACTCTTGTTTCCGAACTCCGAACGAGCAGTCTCGGCCCCAAGCAGTACTATGAGCTCTATATGGCTGTCTTCGACGCCCTCCGCTACCTCTCTGTCCATCTCCGCGAAAACCACCCTGTCAATCACCTTGCCGACCTCTACGAACTCGTACAATATGCGGGCAACATCGTACCTCGCCTGTACCTCATGATTACGGTGGGAACGGCTTATATGGCCATTGAGGGTGCTCCGGTTAAGGAGCTGATGAAGGACATGATGGACATGAGTAGAGGTGTCCAACATCCGATACGGGGCCTCTTTTTGCGGTACTACCTGTCCGGCCAGGCACGCGACTACCTGCCTTCTGACGAGACCGACGGGCCCGAGGGCAACCTGCAAGACTCCATCAGCTTCATCCTGACCAACTTTGTGGAGATGAACAAGCTCTGGGTACGCCTGCAACACCAAGGGCACTCGCGCGAGCGTGAGCAGCGCACGCAAGAGCGCAAAGAACTCCAGCTTCTTGTGGGCTTCAATATTGTGCGCTTGAGCCAGCTGGTCGACCTGGAGACATACAAAACGAGCATTCTAGGTCCTTTACTAGAGCAGGTCGTCCAGTGCCGCGACGTCCTAGCACAGGAGTACCTTCTTGAGGTCATCACCCAAGTGTTCCCCGACGAATTCCATCTGCACACCCTCGACCAATTTCTCGCCGCCGTATCGAAGCTCAACCCACACGTGAATGTCAAGGCAATCGTCGTCGGCCTTATGGACCGGCTGTCTAATTTTGCCGAGCGCGAAGCACAGAGCCAACCAAAGGAAAACCGGGCGAAGCTAGAGGAAGACGCACTAACGGCGCTGCTGGAGAAGATAAAGCTCGGGGACACGGATACCGGCAAGGACTCTCCTGCTGCTGATGGCGAACCATCTGCAAGTACCCCAACAGTTGACGAAAGTGCACCGAGCGACACACATCCCGGCGAGAACGAGTCGGCGGCTGAGACATTAGCGACCGAAAGCTCGGCCTCAGCGGCGGAAACGGAAGACACAGCTGCTAACGGTGGTAGTGGCGGCGACGCAGTAAGTGGCGAGGAAGAGGCACAACCTGGAAATGGCACCCGTGCCATTGGTAGCGACGTGCACCTGTACGAGGTCTTTTTCAACCAGGTGAAGCAACTGGTCTACTCACAGCGCCTTCCCATTCACGATACAATCGCTCTGCTCGTGTCCCTCACCAATCTGGCCTTGAACATCTATCCGGATCGGCTGGATTACATTGATCAGATCCTTTCTTTTGCGTCCGGGAAAGTCCAGGAGAACTTCAATAACCCAGATTTCCATGCTGCACCAGCACAACAAAGCCTGCTGGCCCTACTCCTGGCGCCGATCAAGCACTACGTGTCCATCTTTACTGCGCTCGCCCTGCCGACATACGTGCCGCTCCTTCAAGCGCAGATCTACCAGACAAAGAGAGCCGTCGGCGGCGAAGTAGCACGGAACTTGCTGAGAAACCAAACGCCAATCACCACGCCCGAGCAATTAACAAACGTTCTGGGCGTACTTCAAGTCCTCATTGTTGAGGCATCCCCGTCGCCATCAGGGCCACAACGTGGCCGCTCGTACGAGACAGACGAGACGCTGGAAGAGCAGGGCTGGCTGGCACGCATTGTGCATCTTTTACAGGCCGAGAACAACGACACGCAGTTCCGCCTCCTCCAACTGACGCGCAAGGCGTACAGCGAAGGCAACGAGCGTATCCGCATTACCACACCACCGCTGATCACGGCCTCGATGAAGCTTGCGCGTCGCTTCAAGGCTCGCGAACACTATGATGACAACTGGTCTTCACAGCTGTCTTCTCTCTTCAAGTTCATGCACTCCGCCGTCACACAGCTGTACACACGCGCCACAAACAATGGCACCGGGGGTGCTAGCAGTGGCGGCGCAGAACTGGCTTTACGGCTATTCTGCGTAAGTGGACAGACGGCCGACATAACTGGCTTCGAAGAAGTGGCATACGAGTTTTTCGCGCAGGCATTCGTGGTGTACGAGGAGGCTGTGTCAGACTCCAAGGCGCAGTTCCAAGCCGTCAGCGCTATTGCCAGCACGCTGCACCAGACGCGTAATTTCGGCCGCGAAAACTACGACACACTTATCACCAAGTGCGCGCAGCACGCGAGCAAACTGCTGCGCAAGCCAGACCAGTGCCGTGCAGTGTACCTGGCAAGCCACCTGTGGTGGGCGACACCGATTGCCGCCAACAACGAGACAGAGGAGACAGACGTAAGCTCTCGCCTCCAATCACGTTTCGCCTTATTCCATGCTAACAAATCAGCTCTACCGCGACGGCAAACGCGTGCTCGAGTGCCTGCAGCGTGCGCTGCGTGTGGCTGACTCGTGCATGGAGCCAGCCACGTCCATCGAACTCTTTGTCGAAATCCTCGACCGCTATGTATACTATTTTGATCAGCAGAACGAATCGGTAGGTGCCTGTTCTTTCCTCGATGCCTAAACTCCGGTCTCAAAGCTAACTGGCCGTCCAGGTTACCACCAAATACCTCAACGGATTGATTGAACTGATTCACTCGAATCTGGCGAGCAACCAGCAAGAGTCGGCATCCATTGAGGCCAGCAAAAAGCATTTCTACCACACTCTGGAGCTGATTCGCAGCAAGGAATACGATGGTGTTGTTCTGTCACCGAAGTAGGAGAAGTCTCAGCAAGACGGGGGAGTTGGTCGCAGTACAGTGTAGTTGTTTACCTGCTTTTCTTTTCATTTCAGTTTATATTCCATTGTATTTCGGTTGTCGAAGTTTTCTTCGTTTCTCTCGTCTTTTCCGTGTCACTCAGTTGTGGAAGAGTAGAAAAAGCTGTACTTATCCTCACTTTCTCGTCTTCTATTCTGAATACCTACCTACTACTTAATCACCTACGTTTGAAAATTCAAGAAATACAATTGAAACAAGATATACCACCCTAGAGGGGAAGAGATAGAGACGGCAACCTGTCCAAAAAGAAAAAAAATACATAAAATGTAAAGGCGCTTAAAAAGACAAGAAAATGAAAAGGAGAACGCCATAGCAATGCAGTAACAAAGAACGAGAACGAACATAAACTGTGCCAGTGGTAAACAGATGCATGTATGCACGTAGTCACCAGGACTTTTCTACCGTCTTCACATGTCGCCCCATCACGCAATAAGATGCGCCGCGGCCTCTTGGAAGAGCTCTGCAATCATGGCTACCGTCTCATTAGCCTTCTCCCACTCGCCAGCATTGATAAGATCGCGCACAGCCGGAAACAAGTCGCCGTCGTAGCCAGACCATAGCTGTGGGCCAAAGACAACATGCTTGAATTGTGTGCGGTTTGGAATCTGACCGTGTTAGAGCATGACCAAAGAAATTAAAGCACAACACCACAAAAGAAAAGGGGAGGGGATGGGGGTGTATTTTGACTTACTCCTCCGCCAGGTCGCAAGTCCAGGAGATCCGACTCGAATTGCGCCATGCGGCTGACGTACGTAAACCGCTCCTTTGCGAGGACGGACGACTCCCAGCCGCCGGCAGCCAGCACCTCATTCTCCCATTTGAGGTCCCAGTTCTCGAACTCGCGTACCGCCGCCACAATGACGTCAGCAGCGAAGGTGATGCCCTCGACGCTGATTCTTGCCTTGCCGTCTTTCCCTGCCTTCTTGGCAGTCTCCACCTGCGCACCGATCCATTTGACGAGGTCTTGCACCCATTGTTTGAGGGCGACGCTGTACATCTTCAGGTCGAATGGCATGATGGGGCGGTCAGCCAGCTCAATGAGAATCAGGCCCACAACCTCGGCGAGTAGGCCGTGGTAGACGAAACCAGGGTCGCCCACGCGGTCCATCCACGCAAAATTGTCGTAGCTGCTGTGCGCCGGGTAGCCCGGCCCATCAAAGTGCAGGTCAAGTGACGACATACCGGCCAGGTCTTGGAAGGCGACGTAGTCGGAACCGGCACCAAGCACTTCAAGGCCGCCACCGCGCCGCTCCCAAAGGTCGTGTAGTGTTGCGTTCACATGCGGGTCGCTGACACGCTTAAGCACCTGGTTAAGGAGCTTCGAAAAAACGGGTGAGCCCGCAGCATGTAGTTCGCCGCCCGTGACGGCCGTGTCGAGGTTGATGTAGGCAATGCCATCGCGTCGCAGCAGGTCAAGGTTATTTTCGACGTACTCGGTTGAGCCGATCAAGTTGTACTCCTCGGCATCCCACGACATAAACTCGATGGTGCGCAGCGGCCGCCATCCGCGGCCCAACAAGTCGCCAAAAATCTGCGCAATCTCGAGCAACACGGCCGTCCCCGAGTGAGGATCGCTGGCGCCAGATGTCCAGGAGTCACGGTGATTGCCGATGATGATCTTGGAGGACTGCTCCACGCCAACGATGCGGCCGTACACGTTCCAGATCGGCTGCATGGTCTCCTCGTCCTGCTCATTTTTGAGGCGCACAATTGGTGAGCCAGTGGCATTGCCGGTCCACCATTCATCCACCTTGGGCACGCCGCCCTCCCATTGTTTCGGCACACGCTGTCCGGCACCTTTGAGGTGCTGCAAGAGCACCTGGGCATCTCGCCACGCCAGAGGCAGACTTGGAATCTTGACGAGGCCGGGCGAGCTTGCCGGCTTTACGCGCGGCAAACCCTTTTTGCTCTCCCACCCAGGGGTCAAGACATCCCCGACGACGTAGTTCATCAGTGAAACAGAACCGCGCTGCACGCCGTCTGCCGGCATGTAGCGGCCCTTGGGTGCGACGTCACCGTTCAAGAAGCCGTCGTCTTTCGGGTCGCTGTAGATTAAGCAGCCGGCAAATCCAGCCATCTCGGCTGCCTTGACCTTGAGTGCCCGGTCCGTCTGCGTGCCGTAGTAACGAACCAAGGCGATAGCCCCTTCAGTAACAATGCCTCTATCCCGGAGCATCTGGAAGTCTTCGCGCGATCCATAATTGGCATAAATGAGCGGGCCATGGACATCGCCGGCTTTGGATAAGCCGTGGAACACATACGTCTGGTGGCCCACGGTCTCGCCGCCAGCTTCTTCCTCTTCGAGCTTCGCGGCCCAGGTCGCCTTGCCACTGCCATCGAGGATCTCGACAGCGCGCCCGTCCTTGCGCGGGTAATTAAGGTAGACGTAATACTCGTCGACGCTGACATCTTCGAGGCCGTATTTTGTTAAAAGTTTCTTGATGTCGATGGCCAAAGCAAAATCGCCCTCGGTACCGGCCATGTGTGCGTAGCTGGTAAAATGCTTGGCCATGTCGCGCATGCGCTCTGGATGAACACTCATCTGAATGTGAGTGCGCACGCTCTCTGGGTCGAATACCTGGCTGCCAAGGCGGCGCGTGAGGTTTGTGAAGAGGTCGCTCATGAAGATCAGATAGATGAAACCGAGCACGATGAAAATGACTGCGACGCGGATAATCAGCAGCAGAACAAGCCCCCCGTTCTGCTTCAACCAGTCGGACCGCAGGTCCCACCACTTCCTCCTGGGTGTTGAAGTGTCCGCATCAGCACCTTCGCCATGCTCCTCGGCGTCGCTTGTACGCAACCTCGAGAAGCCCGACAGGCGACGAAAGCGGCTGCCAAAGCTGGCGGTGCTACTCTCGGCTGCGTCGTGTGGACTGCTGGGCAGCTGTATGCGTATTCTCGGCATGGACAGGCGCCATTTCCACGCCCACTTTGGCAACGAGAGTGAGAAGCCCTTGCCAAATATTGACGGCCGGCCGTGCCACCTTCCATTGTTGCCGCTCGCGTCCAACGGGTCCTCCATGTTTAGCTCAAACATTTCACGGCGCACGTGCGCGGCATCCGCCTCAACGTCATCGTCGTCGTCGCCGTGGCGCAGGCGGTGGCCATCGTGCTCCGAGTCGCTTGAGCTCCATGTGCTATCCTCATCGTCCGTCTCGACCGTCGGTGGCCGATAGCCGCCATGCCGGGACCTCGAGGTTCCGTTGCCCGTACCAAGGCCACCGTCGGTAGCCGTCGAGCCGGATCGTTGGTGAGGTCGACGCAGCAGCGAGCGACTCTCGCCTTCAGGAGGATAGAATGCCTCGCCCATCGGCGAGAGAGGATCGAAGTGGGAGGGTGAGGGTAGTGCACTATCGTTGTGTGAGAGGCGGGCGGAGATGGCCTCATCGTAAGTCGGGATTGGTGGGTCATTGCGCCTGTCGCCAGCCGTGTGGGACGGCATCGTGGCCGGACTCGTAGGTCACCGGGGCCGACGTGACTGCCCTGTAGTACTGAGTGATTGGACAGAAAGCAGTGCCCTTATGGTGTCGGAGGCGAGAGGAGGGTGCTCGAAACAAGGAGAAAAGGATAGCGAAACACCCATCGAATCCGAGGCCGATGAGATGTAACAGAGTCGGGCGATGATGAAAGAATGACGACGAGCGGAATGCTCAAGAAGACATGGTAGCAGCGGACTGCGGATTCCGGTCGAGCTGGGCGCTGCTCGTGGTCGTGGGACTTCGATGGGACGTCGATTGCTTGGATGCGATGGATTCCCGTACTCGAATGGCTGCATCGCTGGGTCTCGGCTTCGCGTCAGTTTGGCCAAGCCACGCTAGCAATAGTCGAAGTGTTGCCAATCTACCCCTGATTGGTTTATATTCTGCCGCGCCATACCGCCAAAAATGAGAAGGCCCCCCTTGACATGGTTGGTTAGGTAATTGTTTTGGCATGTAAAAGAGTCACGTGGCCGAGAGAGCCCCTGAAAACATTTTGGCGGAAGATTGAAACAGCAATATGGGGCGGGCAAGACCCGCGCCTCGCTTTTAATCCTAACGTTTATTTTGCTTATCTGGTTTTTTGCTTTATGGCCTTTGTTTTGAGAAATGCAGGTTCAGTGGACAA